>JBBIGA010000022.1:6963845-6994181 GCA_037576975.1 Alestes dentex | reverse complement strand
TTATGGTTATGTTTGGTATCTTTTGAATACCCATATAAACTAGGCTGTCTGCTCCTAAAATCAGAGGGTGCATTTCTCATTAGCATGCAGATTAAAAATGTTGTGTTTTATTTTTTAACAATATGATGGTCTTTATGATTACATTGTTTAAGCTGTATTCAGGAGTGCTGTTGGGAGGAAAATCTTGGATGATTCAAATGATCCAAAGCCAATCAGGAGCCCTCAAACAGAGGTTATGGATTATACATCGTATCATGGATTATAAATTACATATATTCTCAGAGGGATCAGGATATTTAGTCTTGTCTCATTTATAGGCAATTTGGTTATTTTAATGTTTAGTAAATTTAAAATTCTGGCATGACGTTTAAATTTAGTGTATATATATTTTCTATATTGGTATTCTACAATGTTCATTTTTTGTCCTTGTATCCATTAATGTAACAAGTAGCTTCAAATTTCACAACAAGCCAGTATTAAACACACTATAAAATGGCCATTTAATCTGACAAAAACTGTCATAAAATAACAAGAAGATAGAAAATGTACACTATATAATAAGTAAAGGGGGAGTGGTAGATGGGGTTTAATTTTGTTCATGGTAGAACAGTTTAAGTGTGTATATGCATGTGTATTTAGGAGAATGTAGCAATTCCGTTCAAGAGTGTGTTTGTGTGTAAAATACAATTTTGATTCAATTCTATTTTAGGAGTTTGATGGCCTGAGAGAAGAAACTGTCTCCTGTCCTGACATTAACGGCCTGCATGCTGTGGAATCTTTTGCCAGAAGCTCTACTTTACTTTGCATCTTAATTTGACAGGTTGAGGTGTCCATTCCTAAATTATGAAAGAGACTTTATTTTCAGTCAATTTTATGAGTATTACAATCAGAATCAGAATCAGAAATCTTTATAGATCCTGGAGGTAAAGGACCTTTATGTTTGTCCTTAAAGGACTGGTATGTGGCATTTTGGTGTGACTCTTTGTAAGAAACATAAAACCTCCAGGTGCTTCAAGTGAAGGTTGGAATGAAACTTGCATCACATGACTGATACCACATAATCTGCTAGCTTATTTGCTTAGCTGATTTTATTGTGCTACAACCTAGTGTCTGTCTGATCAAACAGTGAGCCAGTGTGTGTTTTCTAGCAGTAATACTGTATGCATCTAAAATATGTCTAGTAGTAAAACTGTATCATTGAGTGAGAAAATGAAAAACACCCACCAATTTGTACTCCATTTTGGTTTTTGTTCAGTAACTTTTAACAAATAATTACAGAAATCCTGTCTGATATATTCTATATCATGTTATATCATGTTATAATGCAGTTTTTTAATGGGTTTTTTTGGGTTTTTTTTTTTTTTTTTTTACATTTTTTTATATTTATAAACATTACGTTATATAAACACTTCAGATGTCTGGTTTCATTACGTGAGCTTTAAAAAGAGTGTAAGTTCAAATGGCAATAGGTCAGTCAGTTTTGATAAAACAGCTCACATGTAATGAGTAGGTTTTTTCTGGGTTACTGTGTCATTTTGTGACTCACTTTCAGCCTACAGCAAAATACGTGCTGGACATGATAGCATCGGTAATAAACCACTGGCCTTTGAATTGTGCTCTCCAGTCAGGCGTACTTTGTACTATCCTAAAATCTGTTGCCACACTTACAATCTGTTGCTTCTATAAATGTAGCCATGTTCAAAACTTGTTCACACTTCACAGTATTGATCCACAGACTTACAAAGATACTTTTCATTTCCAAAATGTAGTTTTTCTTTCTGCGTGACTTCTCTCTATAATTACACTGAGTATCAGCTGTTTCGTTATGACTGCAGTGCTGCTTATGACAGCAAGTTTGGAAGAAGATGACATCTGTAACACAGTGGCTTCGTTCCATTAAAGTAGGCATCAGCAAAATAGTTAAGATGACAGGTTACACAAAGACCTTAGAGACTAAATGACCCATAATGACTACACTCCAAAGAGAGGTATCTGTTGACCATTAACAATAAACTACAGTGTGTGCCAGAACGAGTTCATATTTCACAACTAATTTATGTCCTTAGTGCTAACCAGCACTTAGCCTGCGGGCTATGTGGGAAAGACAGGGCTTTCACACCAGGGTGTTTTTTTGGGGTTTTTTTTTTAAATTTTTTTTCAGAAGAAGAGATTGTGTAACATAATTTTAGAAGATTTGTACTTTACTCAAGTGTTATTATTACTGAATGCTTGCATTTGTACTCAATTTCTTACCAAAGAAAACATGTTCTTTACGTTCTAATTTTTATTTTCACGTTACAAACCTGAAAGAACAATGTAATCCAACAAACCTCCTGCAACTACGTTAACTGGTCTTTGTGTGAGGACTAGAACTACCAAACATAATTTAGATGAGCGTGTTTTGCTTGCATTCAAGCATACCTTCAGCCCCATAGTTTCACTTATTACTAAGTGAAATGTCGATACTCTTGTTTGAACAGAATTTCTGTGGCCTGCAGATAATGTTGAAACAGGTGTTTGTGTTCTTTTGGTGGTCTGTGGCTCCATCGCGTGGTCATGAATGAGAGTGAGTTTGGTGTACTATGTTAACAGGTTAACCCAACGTAGAAATTATACTGTCTACTTTAGTTGTGCGGCGTTTAGTTGTCAAGCAGTGTTGTTGCTGTTGGCTGCTTTCTGCTGCTGTTTTATAGATGATTTACAGGTAACGGCTTCACGTTTCAACTGGATTTACAAGTAAAGGCCTCGCGTATTAATTGGACTCAGTTCAAAGTTGTGTGTACGCACGACGTCATGACGTAGGCGCCAGCTGGTCCGTTAGCGTCGTCTAGCGTCTGTGTGCTAGCAGAACATCACGACCTTTGAAACTGAAACCCTGGACTTCAATGAATGGTTTCTTCCGACTGAGGTGGTGCAGGTGTTATAGGCTACCATGAGCGTCCTGTGTCGCGTGTTCTCGAGGGGAGTGTTCTGTGGACAGCCGCAGTGGTGGTCGTCCGTGGCCGGAGCGCCGTGTTTCTGTAGCCGGGGAGTCTCCCGGCTGGACTCGGTCCGGCGGGACAGCACGGCTCACTCTACCAGGTGCTGAACCCTCTCAGGCTCTCTGGGAGGGCCGTTCATTCAGACCACAACTGGGCTTTAACCTAGTTGAACAAGTTTAATTTTTAACGTATTAATGCCCATAAATTTAGACTGAAATCCTGCAAAACCCTGTCGCCATTGTGGCCACTCCTGTCTGTTTACAAAGACCTGGATCCATGTGCCAGCCGGTCTCTTTACTGACCAGTCGTTGAGGCGTTTAGTTGTTTTAAAAACTGCTTCTGTTTGTAATAATAATAGTAGACTAAGTATATTAACAGGTCGATAACCATATCAAGGCACCCTTCTGATGTTTGTTCGCCTCCTGAGCTCATAAACAGGCCATGCGTTTTTAACCTTGAAAACCGCAACACTGGTCAGTTCGTTAGTTCACTGCCGTCTTCATGTTAAATCTCGACTATAATACTGTTCTGGTTTGGCCCTCATACCTGTATCCACCATTCTCTTCCAGCCCTGTAAACCTGACCTACGATGTGTTTGATGGGAAAGGGGACAGCACTCCTCTAGTCTTCCTGCATGGTTTATTCGGAAGCAAATCTAACTTTCACTCCATAGCCAAGTCTCTGGTACAGAGGACAGGCCGGAAGGTATGGGAGATTTTTTACTTTATTGAACATCATAGCATCAAACTCACGGTTCTGAGCTTCATCTATCATGTGTTTTTGTACTGAGGGTAAGTTCTGTGAAGGGTGTGGTGTTGGATAAGAGCTAAATTATACTGTATACTAAAATTATATTTGACAGATTGAAGGTATAATGGATACATTGTTACATTTGAAGTTTTTTTGCCAGAAGATTATGAAACATGTTGTTTTCAGTAAAATATACTGTGTAGTTTAAATTCTGTGTAAAAGAGTGTTCAGTCTGTATCTGTCCTGGTGTCCTAACTGTACTTTGTCTAGTCAGGTGCTGACAGTGGATGCCCGTAACCATGGAAAGAGCACACACAGTCCGGTTTTGACATATGAGGCAATGACCAGTGATCTAAAGCATCTGCTTAGCCAGCTGCACATTGGAAAGTGTATTCTAATTGGGCACAGCATGGGTGGAAAAGTCGCAATGGCTACAGCTTTGTCACAGGTACTGTAAAGTATTGTGCTTTGTTTTTTTATTTCACAGAGCTATTTAGTTCAGTACATTTAGAATGCATGGGTTTTAATTCTACTCTGTATACTTGTTTTTATAAAACTGTATAGAAACAACTTTTGCCTGTACTTTGATATTGGCAGCCCAGTTTGGTCGAGCGTCTCATTGTTGTAGACATCAGCCCTTCGCCAACGTCAGTTCGTACCAATTTTCGTGCCTATATTGATGCCATGAAGGGGGTGAAAATAGCCACTGACATCCCACGCTCTACAGCACGCAGACTGGCTGAAGATCAGCTCAGGAAGCTTGTTAAAGTAAGCATTCTGTATGTCCACTAAGTATACTAAATGTGACTTATTGTTTACATTTTTGCATGCCAGTACATAGTGTCCTTTTCTAAATGTATGGGAGAGTTCTGGAGTCCTAGCGTCCTTTTTTCTGTTTTGTGTCCGGTTCAAGAGAGTTCATAATTCTAGTTTGGCCTAAGCTTATTATGTGTCATATTTTGTATACCCCATAATTACACAGCAGATATAACATTTATGTGGGTTGTTTGTTCAAGAAAATGGGTACCTGCTAAATGTGCAAATTACATCTGACTTTCTTTGGGCTTGCATGCAGGAGCATTCAGTCCGGCAGTTTCTCCTCACTAATCTGGTGGAACAGAATGGGCATTATGCCTGGAGAGTGAATTTAGAAGCCATCTCAAACCACCTTGAAAGCCTAATGGGTTTCCCTGAGTTTACTTCCACCTATGATGGTCCCACCCTCTTCCTGGGTGGTAGTAATTCTGCTTACATCAGGTAGTTAAACCTGCTCCAGACATGAGCTTCATTTCTGTGATTTGTCTTACCTAATTTGAAAATTTCATGTCTCTTTTTATTGATCATTATTTTCTCTCTCTTGGTCATTTTCTTTGTTACTTCTTAGCTCTGAGGATTACCCTGAGATTCAGCGACTCTTTCCAAGTGCAGATATCCAGTATATCCCTGACGCTAGTCACTGGATCCATGCTGACAAGCCACTGGACTTCATCAGCTCTGTTATCACCTTCCTGCAGTCCTAGTCCATTGAGCAAACACATACAGGTGAGCTCAGTGGTGAATGAGTGGGGAGTTTCAGGGGCATGGACCAAACTAACCTTGGTTTGTTTTCTTTGTTTTTTTTTTTTTTTGGGAAATTAGGCATTGGTCTTGTCCTTGACCTTCTAATGCACAACTGGACCTTTATATGGTTATTTGTAGTTACAAATATGTTATGATGGAGTTCAAATTCATTTTAGGTCTCAGTAGTCATTAACACTGAATTGTTTGATTTCTCGCTAAAACAGTAATGTGTCTAATTTTTGAAAGTGATTCAGTGGATCAGAATTGCTGATTATTTTGGACTGGGTGACCCTTTTTTGAGGCGGGGTCTATAGTTTCTCTTTTTCCAGCAGACATTCTTTCAAAGTCCAAAGATGACTATGCAGTGTTGGCCTTTACTTTTTGGCACTGTTCTTAAGCTTACAAGTACTTCTCAGTGTCCTCCATTTTTAGTACATAAATAAGACCACATCACTTTGTGCAGTTTGCTGTTTTAAGCTGAGCCTACAAGGGATCATGTGTTTTTGTTTTTTTTCTGTTTGTTTGTTTTTTTTTTTGGACCAGATAAGTATTTATTTATATTTATTTATATTTTAACTCTAATAAATATAGAAGATATATGCTGAATATATCCCACATTGTTGTTAGTAGGGTTTTGAATTGATTTAATAAGGCTTTGTAGAAGTGTCAGTTACGTGTTTTCTTGTTTATTTGTATATTCGTATGAGTGGCATGTTGTTGTGTTGTGGTGAGTGTTTAACCAAACCTGACTTGTATAACAAGAAGACCTTATATGCGAAGAGATATGCTGCCAGGTATTAAACGCTGAAAACCTCTCTTCATCAGGTTCAATAGAACTGTCTTACATGGCCACCTTTGTTAGCCATGAAAGTGTCTGTCTGTATTTTGTGACTGACTGGTATTTTATATGACTACATTGAACTTATTCATTAATTATTACTATTGGATACTAATTATAATATAATATTTATATTTTATGACTGTGATGTCATAATGATTCACTGTTCTATATTTAAATGTATAACAGCATTTTAGGATTGTGAAATATGCTGCAGGATTAAACTCCAATTCAAGTGTTTTAACCAATTACATACCTGTCTACTTGCATAATAACTGTATATGGTAGAGTATCCTGTAGTAGATGTACTGCTATATTAAGTGGCCCTTGTGTTTGTTGGGATGGACTCTGTCGCAAGAGTGTTTTTGTGTGTAAATGCATATGTGAATATGTATTTTTCCAAAATATCTTTCTTAAACTAAAGTTTACTTTTAAAACAGTGGGAATGAATTGTGTATTACCAGATACTTTTATCAGAGGGATATTACGACACTTTTCTGGTCTGAACAATCTTCTTGGTGAGAATGGGGAAAAAGAAAGAGAATGGTTTGCCTTACAGCATTAGCAAGTCTTTAGAGTATTTCTCAAAGCAGGAGAATGTATCTGTGTGTCATTTTATGTTTAATTATTACATAGTTTTGATTTCAAAATCATTGGGTATAACATAGCATACCTAGACAACCAATTATGGAACTAGTTAAAAATACCTTTTTCGCCTAGAATGTTAAGGATCGGAATTCATTTGACTATATGTACATATTTGAAATCATATGTTAGGCACTTCCCAGAATAATGGCCCAATGTCATTGCTTTTAAGGCATTATACTCAACGACTTGTGTTATTAATGAACAAAAAAGATTGATCTAGTTGGCTAATATTTTTGTTGCTTTTGTGGTCCAGTTGTCGTGTCAATTGATGAATGGTTGGAAACACAGTATTTGGTATAATGGTATAATGTACATTCAGTACTTTATATCTACTAAAACGAAAGTTACATTCTTACAGCTTTGCACAATGTTAGTGAAGATTCTTTTTATTTGTGACAGAGCGTAGCAAAAACAGAATGTAAACTGATGGTTTATTATAGGATCAGTTTAATTCATCTGAGGATGTTGGACTTTAAACACCTCTTGGTTTTAAGGGGTTTCTGGTTGCTAATACTTATATATACAATCAAACAAGTCATTAGGAGGGATGTGATTGCACAAAAAAGACTGTTGTTGCAAAAATCAATACTTGGGGCCAAGCTCTAAACATGTACCAGCTTTCCTCTCAGTGGCTGAAGTGTATCTGTTACAGTAACATGTGTTCCCTCATATCGCATGCCAGACGGTTTCTGTGTACATGTGTCCAAATAAATAAATGTTCACGTTTTCAGACTATACAGAGTCTTTCTTCATTTATACTTCATTTAAGGATTGCTGCATGTGTATTTACACTTCATTAAGTATTGCAGCGTGTCTTCATATTTGTCTGTACAGACATACAATTGTTCTGATCCAAAAGACAAAGTATATTACCGTTTCTTTGCAAAAACTAAAAGTAAGCAAGGTAATAGTCCTTCATAATGTCTCAGTATGACAATGGAAATTGGGATGACAGCGTTCTGGCAGCCAATAAGCCAAAAAAAAATTTTTTTGGTGAGGCTTTACAGAACACTGGCAAAAATCCGATTTAACCTAGTGATAGTTATGCACAAATCATTTTAAGGGGCAAATTGTGAGTGTAATACTAATTTCGAGCAATACATATTTTGTTTGTTCTCATTAAGGTAGGAAGGATATTTGCCAACATTTTACAAAGCTTCTCTGAGCTTTTTGTGTTTTTCTATCATTTCCTATAAAGTTCGCGCAGCCACACAACTGCAAAACAACATGTTTGTGGGCAGACGATAGATAATTTGTACACTCAAAAATGTAAAAATCAAAACTAAAATGTGTAACTCAGTCCAGAGAAACTGTTTGAAAACTCTCCTCCCTGCTGCTGCTGCTGCCACCTGGAGACTGAGGTTCAAAGGAATTGGAGGCTTGCTGACTGTTGCGTCCTCGTCGCAGTCGTTCTTTCCAGCGCTGGGCTATGGGGGTGTTGGGGGACTGGGAAATGGAAGTGGAGTCTCCGGTGAGGGCTGGAGACTGGACAGGACTGGCCTGTTTGGAGCGGCGCAGTGCACCGAACCCTTTGGACTTCTTCTGTGCCTGTTCTGCCTGCTGCTGACTTTGGAGCTGATGTTGAAGGATAACTTGCACATCATCCTGTCAGAAACATGCAGTAACAACGTCAGTCATATTCTACTACAGTGTTACCTAGATCAGGTTAGCATGAGATATTAGCTGACCATATTCCCTGAGAGACTGAGACAAAGAAGGAAGTCATATTTACATTCCAGTCCCGATTAGCAGAAGAAGACAGAAATACATAATTAAGCACAAAGCTTCTATAAGAGATCTATAAAACAGTGTTGCAAGTGTAACATAGTCCAGATGGCCAATCTGGCTCCAGGTTCTAAAGTCCTGCAGAGACATAGCTAGTCCTACCAGCTGCTCTGTACACTTTAGTTAAGAGCATTCATCATTTGTCACGATTTATAACATCTCCAGCAGGAATGTAAAATGAAAAGTCTAGAATGCATGGATTGTGTTATGAATTGTGGAATTAATATTTTGTCACAAACTTAGACAAAAAAAAAAATATTAGAGCACAAACAAGAATGTTATTTCTCTATAAAACAGAGTGTAATGTTATAAAACCTTATATATGATATTATGTTATATCTGGTGCTACTGCTGGTGTTTATGCGCTTTAACAACATCTGCAACACAGTATAGTGTTGAGTTCCGTCTACAATTTACCTAGTCTTTAAATTGTATAAATTGCTATACAATTTAAACCTTTAGCTAATTATCACATTGCTCTGGAATAAAAAAAATCCAATTGGAAAAAAAATGTTTGTTTTGCCCAGTTATGTTTATATAGTTGGTTAAAATAAAAAACAAATGAATGAATCATGTCTATATTCATCTATATTGCACATTTCTAAAGTGTTTATATTGTAGTTTTAACTTAGTAATGCAAAACTCGTCAAAATACGCCGCAAGCTCTAATGGTTAAAATCTGGCCACAGTCAAAGAATGTCCAGGGTATTACAGGTTTTGGCTACTACAGGTTAAGAAGGTCAAGCCTACCTTCCAAGCTTCCAGTTCAATGGCCATCTCCAGCCGCCGCTGCACCGCCTCCAGCAGCTGATTGTTCAGTGTCATCAGTTCTGTCTTGCTTTTCAGGAGCTCTGACTCCATTGCCTTTTTCCTATCACAAACATTTATGCCACAAAATAACAATCAGAGGGATTTCAAAAATAAATATATTTTAAAAAATGTTTCCTGATGTTTATGGCAAACTTGTGTGCACTTTGTGTGTTTGTGTGCAGCACATTTACTGGCCACAAAAAAAAAAAAAAAAACATGCACTCACTTTGCAAGGGCCTCGTCTCTGTCTCGCAGGGCTTGTTGTAATATAGTACGATCATTGTCCGATTTCTGATCTTCGTCTTTTCTCTGTATATGAAAGTGAATTATATTAAGGGGTGTTTCTGAATCTGCTACAGGAATCACCTGCACTAGTGTTTCCCAACCCAGTTTCTAGAGGTCTAGTGTCCTACACATTTTCCCTGCTCCAAACACAGCTGATCCAACTAATTAGCTCATCAATAACCCATTACTAAGTTACAGTGGGTTTCTTAAAACAAGGAAAGCACTAAAATGTACAGGGCAGTTGGCTTGGGTTAGAAAACAACACTAGTCTGATCACAGTTCAGTTAAAATGGACAAGTTTAAACAAAATCAGGACAGAGAAATGTGGCCCAGTTGAGCTGGTGGGCTCAGTGTAGACTCACTTTAGCAGTGTGATTCAGAGCGAGTGTGCGGGCCACATTTTGCAGCTGCAGCAGTGCAGTGTCCAGGGGGCTGCCCTGAGCAGGAAGATCAGTTGTCTGCTCCAAATCAGTCAGAGGCAGCAGCAGCTTCACAGCAGACTGAATCTCCTCTGTCACCTAAAGATTAATAAAGGTGATACTTCATGGTGTGCAAATACACATCACAGTGCGTCCATCCATGTGGATTAAAATGCATTTGTAATTAGCGGTGTAATGATATACAATTCTCTTTAAAATACTCAGTTTACACTTCAGTACCCGCTTAATGTTTTCCATCCATGTTGTTGCGCAAAAAAGACATAGTGGTGAAAGAAATGTGTGTATGAACGTGAACATGTTGGAATGAGTGGGTTGTTGATTCATGCTGGTTGCTTGTAACCTTTTGTGTTCAAGCAATATAGCTGCATCAGCTGGCAAAATTAAAAGAACTTACATTCTGCACAATATGTTTTTGCATCAAGATATTACGATGTCATGACACATTATAACGCCTCCACTTAATTTCCTATAAAACTGTAATTGAATCAAACTGATATGAGGTCAGAAAATTACACCTCAGTAATTTTGCAACTGATTGTGTAAATATTATAACATTATATCATAACTTTTGACAAAAATCACCCTGTGCTCTTCCAAGTATTTCAGGTGATAAAGTAGTTTTTGAGACAAATTTAAAAGGTGGCACTATATGAGACTATATTCTGATTGTGAAATAGCTAGCTCTCATCAAGTACTTCTTTAGTGTAAAACTGTTGCAGAGACCACTAAAGGTATGTCAAGATCGAAACTTAGGAAGTGTTTCACAAAGTCAGATTTTAGCCAGATAGCACAATCCTCAAGTTTGTCCAATAGAAAAATGAAATGAGAGACATTCATGTTGGGCTTAAATTATCTGGCTCAGCAATCATTTTTTGTGACATACTGGCCTGGACAAAATGGTCAATAATAAATTAATAGTAATAATAAAACTACTCTTAGTTCAACTCTACATTATATATTTTTTAATCATAGGGTGGTAATAAGTTGCCTTACCACCACTCAGGTACTAACAATCTTCAGCTTCAGTGTTGTAATGGGTCTGTTGTACAGGACAACTGAGACTCACCCGCTCTCTCTGCTGACTCCAGGCTAGTCCATCTTGACTCTGCTCCTGCAGTTTATCCACTTGGGCCTTCAGCTTCAGACTCCTGCGCCGAGACAATTCCACCTCCCTACGCACCTGCTTCAGCTGCAGCCACACAGAGAGAGTCATGATATACTATATGTATAGAAAATGCATTTATATTTATATACACACACACACACACACACACACACACACACACACACACACACACACACACATACATCACAAGATTGTTGAAAACCACATATTTGGTTGTACATAAATACACAAAATCATGTTTAAGGCAATTCCTATAATTTCCCAGTGTCATTGCTGTTAATGTTCTCTTGTGTTAACGGAAGGTTTAATATAGTGTAGGGATTAACACCACAGCCTCTAGACAGCAGAATGGGGTTCCTTGGTTCTGAATTCCAAAACCTAATCTGTGTCAGCCCAGAAAGTGTGCTGACACACGTATCTCACCTGAGACCTTGTAAGTCTAGATTCCTCAAACGGAATCTTGTTATTCCAGCTGAACTGCGCAGATAAATGAGGCTTTCACGTCATCGGAACTGCTTAGGCTTAAATACCAAGACTGAGATCACATGACTTTTACTAAAGCTGTCAAGATGAGACCAAGACCGAAACTGAGATGCTTTAAATGTGGTAGACACACAACATTACATTTTAGTAGCCTTCAGTATTAGTTTATTAAACCTTTCACATTTACTGAAGTCCAGACAATGCATGTTATATTTATAACACTGTCCAGGTTAGATCACATCTATATAACACTCTTAATACCCAGTTTACTGTGCATATTAAAATATGATGATTTTGTGCTATATCTCACACTTATAGAGGAAAGCCGCATTCAGAGATGAAAACAAAGTTTTTCAAACTTGTATAATGGCTCATTGTAGATGAAATTACCAATTAGATTTTTATACAATGCTCTTTTTCTTAATCCAAAGATGAGCATTAACATCAGTGCACTTTCACTCACCGTGTTTGACACAGGGCTGGACATTCGTCTGCGGAGGGGGCTCCCACTCCTGAGCAGGTCTGGTAGGGTTTCATCGACATATGACTGGATAGGCTTATTCAAAGGTGGATCTGAGTCCAGCATCAACTGCTCCATCCCATCTGTTATACTGGTACTGTCAGAGTCCTTGACCTCTTCTAACTGCTCCTGATCTTCATCTAGAGTAGCAAGTCCTGGACTTAAAATCCCCCCATCATTGTCTGGGTAGTCTTCATCTTCTTCCACAGAAGATATTCGACATGGATCTGGACTGTTCTCACTGCTTAACCGCAGGTGTACCTGGTCCATGGACAGAGGTGTCTGCAGCAGGTCTCTGAATGTTAAAAGGGTGCCTGGGCTGCTTTTGGAGGTGGAAGACAAACTGGGATCCTGCATTGCTTCATAGAAGATGCAGGAGCGAAATAATCCAGACCAAGAAAGTGAGACTTGACTTGAGAAGGAGGAAGTACAGAATCAAATGCTGCTAAACTTGTATTTCCAGCCTTCTGACGGTCAGGAGATAGCATGTGCATTGTCGCAGTGTAAAGGGTGTGACATCACCAAAGGACGTCACCTGTTATTCCAGGCTGAAATCTTCCTGTCTCTTTTGTCGTTTCCCTAAGGTATTATTCCTCACATGATGTACACCATAGCCTGGATACACACCCACAGACACATTTATGATAGAGGTCTGGGCATAAAATGATAAAATCCCCATATGCCAACACCACCTGACCTACCTTTAGAGCATTTATGTAGGTCCATTATATATTACACTGTAAATGTGCCATTCAATTTTTTCTGTTTTGTTTGTTGCCTGGATTCACTGTATTATCAGCTCTGAAGGATGCATTGTGAGCTTTTACAAAAAGATCGTCCTAAATGAAAAGGTTAATAAAGTTCAACAGTGTTCTGAGTTTATTACTCCTAATCTGTCTCTGCACAGTACTGAATGTAAAGCCTGCCTGGCCCCCCGAAGGACATCCTTACTCAAATAACTTTGCTAGCTTATTTATAGCCAACACCAGCTGTACAACCGCACAATATTGAAAGGCTGTGTGAAGAAACAACAGGGAAAGGTTCATAAAAACTGACTCCCTTTTTAAAGTTATTTTTGAGCAGAATTTAGATACAGGACTACAAAACAATGGGGTGGCATTGAAATCTTCAGAAGTGATGTGCTTTTGGCCTGACTGACGTCCAAAGAAACTGTGTATCTTTTACACTGGGCGAGGTACGTAATTTGTATGATAATGTAACATGGCAATTCAGCTTATGCAGTGAGCAATTTAGTTAAGAGAAGTTCCACCAGTGTTTTGGAATTTCTGCATTAGATGTAAATAAACAATGCCATTCAGAATGGCTTGCTGTGAAAATCTAAAGAAACTTGCTAAATTGTCCACAATGCTGGTGAGCCAGACATCTGAATGAAAAATGCTACCTGATGCCTAGGATGCTGTTGTTGTTGTTTTCATTTCAATCATGATGTAGTAACAGTAATGAAAGCTTACTTTTTGGATTTACTACTATTTTGCCTTGATCAGTTTCACACAGAAAGCCAAAGAAGACCTGTATTGTAGGTTCACTGACTATTTTGAATTGCAAATCAGGTCCATATTTGCATGTAGAGTAAATCTGATTCCCTTTTCAATGCACCATTTCACATCAAACCACTTCGAATTACATCTCAGTGATTTTTTACATGTTTGATTCTCCTTTAAAAGGAAAGTGAACTAGCTTCATTTTTCTTGGGTATTCTCTTATTTCTAATCGATGCAGTAAAATGTTCATGTGTCAGTGACACTACAGTACGTTTTTTGTGATTTCTTCTGTTGACTGTTATCCAGCTAATCTTTGTAAATAATGTAACGCAACATTTGTAAACATGAGGTGCATGTTTATTATTTCAGTACTATTACAGCAAACTCAGCCCAGCCTCTCTGAGTCGTCAGAATGACTAAAGAGGATGAGACCATAAACTGGGTGGGTGGTCAAGAGTTTTACAACAAATATGAACCCAAAGAGATCCTTGGGCGGTAAGTGTTCATGGCACAGAAAAGCAAAAGAGGTAAACGTTTCCCTACAGGCAGAAAACTTACAAGTACAAGTGAACACAAAATTCTATCTAATGGGCTTTCTGTTTGACTTTTATCTCAGAGGGGTGAGCAGTGTTGTTCGCCGCTGTGTGGACAAGCGAACCAGCCAGGAGTATGCAGTAAAGATCATAGACATCACACCATCAGACAAAATGACCCCTCAGGAGATAGAGGAGATTCGAGAGGCCACAGTAAAGGAGATTGACATTCTCAGAAAAGTCTCTGGACAAAATAACATAAGTATGACCATCACAGACCACCATAACTGCATTCAGATCAAATGAGTCAAATGATCAGTTGAATCAAGTGCTACTGCAGTTTCTTCTAGATGTATGAACCGTTTTTAAATTATAGTGTTAATCGTAAAAATTTTAAACTGGAAACAATGCATATTCAGTGTTAACTGGAAAAAAACTATTATACACAGTTTCTTATCCAACTGATAAAATACATGACAGAGGGGTCTGTACTTAAGTTTTTTTCTATTTCATTCTTTATAGTACAATTGAAAGACTGCTTTGAGTCGAAGGCCTTCTTCTTTTTAGTTTTTGACCTGTGAGTATTTTGCTTCTCTCTCATTATATGTGTTCCTAGAGCCTAGTGGAGACTTGCCCAATGTCCTTTAACTAACACAAATAATTTCAAACAGTGGCTTGGTGCACTGATTAAAGAACTGTATACATTATCATTAGAAAGTTTGTTGTGGAACATTGGGCTCTATACTTCAGTTTCACAGTCACTGCTAGGTTCTGATTTGGCTTTTTACAAGTTTGAGGAGTCTTGTGTATTGTGTTAGTGTAGCCTTTGAGAATACTAATAGAGAGCTTAGCCATTCATACTGCCCAAAAACAAGCTGGATGCCAAGGAGACTGCTGGAGAACATTGGAGCGCAGATACAACCTTCTTTTCCAACCAAACACGCATACAAAATCTCACCCCTTCCTTCCCCCTGTCTTGCACACTCACAAGGGGATAGTATCCAAAGCTGTCACTTGTCCTTAGCCACAAATAGCGCATATCTAGTTGCAGGTTCTTAGAAAAAGTTTTCCTCTCGTCCTCCCCTCCAAGCTGCTGGGAATCCCTTCATTTGACCTCCTACATATGTTCTCTACATTAGGTACATACATGTAGTGGGTTAGGGTTAGGGTTAGCTTTTAGCTCCTATTCTCAGCGTGATTGTTTTCTGCACATTTATGGTCTGTTTTCTACTCCTATTTGACAGGATGAAGAAAGGAGAACTGTTTGATTATCTCACAGAAAAAGTGACTCTGAGTGAGAAAGAGACACGGTCAGACATTTCTATTAACCATTCATCAGAAGTGTTTTGCTGCTTGTAACACAGCAAACTGTAAACATACAATAAACTTAAAAATGAAACAGTTTATTTGCACAGCTTTTTAAACTGTTCATTGTGAAATCAGAAATCATGTGCTTTATAGTCGTAGTTGAGTTTTGTGTGAGTAGATATAGCCAGTTCTCATACTGGTTATGCCTTTAGATGATGGATTAAATTACAAATTAACCACCAGCATACAGGGGGTCCTCAGGCTACGACAGTCTTGACATGTGTCGCTCACTCCTATAACTAGTTTGGTTGCACACGACAGAAGAATACACAGAATACGCAGTAACGCGTTGTATGAGTGAGGGAGTTGGCGTCCCCCAGTACACTTACCTACACAATTTTGGACTGTTAAAAGCGCAAGGGTTTTTACACTAATTTTTCTCATTTTTTCTGTTACTACAGTCCAGTATATCAGATGACCGTGCTAAACCTAGAACAGCTAAAAATGTTCATTTGCAATGCTGTTAGTTTCGCGCTTACATACTACAATAATCCCTTAGGGTCGCTAGTAGAAATTATCATAACGATTTGTTTTGATGTTTACAACCCAACCATATAACAGCAGTTTGCAACTGCTGGGCCTTGTTGGGTTGGTATACAGCCAGTTAGGACTACATTAAGTACTCTCTCTACCATTCAGTAAATTGTAGTGTTGATGGTTTTATCGATTTCCCATTTCCGTATCAGCTGTCATCACCTGGCAGTGGTTTGAATTATTGTGAAATTATTGTGATTACATGAGAAGTTAAGTGTGTACTGTAAATAACTGCCATTTAATATTTCAGTTCATCACAATGTAGTCAAAGCTTAGCACTTAAAATAGAGATGATTTTGAGCTGCCTTCAACAAATATTCTGTTGTTCACAGTAAAATCATGCGTGCTATCCTGGAGGTGGTGCAGTTTCTGCATGTTCAACATATAGTCCACAGGGACCTAAAACCAGAGAACATCCTGCTGGATGATAATATGAACATTAGGCTGACAGACTTTGGCTTCTCTGTTCAGATAGAGCCAGGACAGAGGCTGAATGGTGAGTTTTTCTGACATGATCTCAGCAAGCATAGGCATTCAACAATAGCACAATGTTACTTAAAGTGGTTTTTAAAAAATCATGTTTCAAAGTTGGGATGAATAATTTATATTTTAATATGAAATTTTATCTTTGCTTGCCATCAGAGGTTTGTGGAACTCCAGGTTACCTAGCTCCTGAGATCATTGAGTGCTCCATGGACCCCAAACATGCAGGTTATGGGCTTTCTGTTGACCTGTAAGTGTAAGGGCTTACATATTCCTTTTAAAGTAAGGCAAAGATCTTTAAGCAGTGGCAGCTAGGGCAGTGTTGAAGGAAATGACTGTATATACATGATGGTACAACATGCTAGGGCTCACCAGTCTTTGCTACAAAGTAGCGGCAATGTGGCAGATTTTCATTCCAGTCAAGCAAGGCTATTGAGTTGCATGAGGTGTGCTATAGCTTAGTGTCTGCCTCTTTAAGTGATCACTTGGTTAAAAATCAAATGTACACAACCTTTCCCTACCAAATGTAATCAGTTAGCTAAGACAAGATTAGAATACTTATTTAGTTTTGCACTGTAGTAATAAGACAAAATGAATTTCAATTCATTTGAAGTGCAAGCCTAAATAACACACTTGCTGCGAATAGTGCATATCTAACTAGGATACTCTAATTCAAAGTGCCCAAACCTACTACTATTAAAACATGAATATCAAGCATACACAGTCATAAACTGATGGCTATAAACTTCCATTGCTTGCCAGTTATATTGACCCTATAGTCCGACGATAAGACTAAAAAAGCAAACACGTTTTGGCTGACTCATAACAATTAGGCAATGTACCAACTACTGTATGAATCTGATCTGTAGGTGATCATCATTTAAAGAAGATTTTGTAGCTTTAAACTGGACTTTTTATTGTCGCTTTGTCCCCTCTCTTAGTTGGAGCTGTGGGGTGATTATGTACACTCTGTTAGCTGGATCTCCTCCATTCTGGCACAGGAAGCAGATGCTGATGTTGCGAATGATTCTGGCTGGGAAATATGACTTCAGCTCTCCAGAGTGGGATGACCGCTCAGACACCGTGAAAGACCTGGTATGCTTCAGTTGCTGAATGGACTATTTGGAATATTCTGAATCAGCAATTGTTCATGATAAGGCACTTTTTCTTTGTCCTAAGAAAAGCTTGTTGTAATTGAATTGGCCGTTAGAAGCCATATAGATTTTGTAACACATCGTCCTCATAGATTTCTAGGCTATTGGTGGTGAACCCACAAAATCGCTTCACAGCCACGGATGCCCTACACCATCCATTCTTCCAGCAATATGAGGCAGCAGAGGTCCGGCACTTCAGCCCTTATAGGAAGTTCAAGGTAGGAAGTGAAGAGAGCTGCCCTCTGATCATTGAGATATTTTTTTATGTTCTATCAGCCAAATGAAAATAAACCATTGCTTCCTAATATTTCTGATTGGCATAATGTGGAGCAGATCCTAATAATAAAGATATTTTCATTTCATTGTAGTGTCAACTGAGCCCATAGCACTGTGTTATTCCACAGGTTATCTGCCTGACCGTACTAGCCACTATGCGTATCTACTGCAACTATCGGCGGGTCAAACCTGTCACTAAGGAAGTGATCCGCAGCGACCCTTATGCCATCAAACCACTACGCAAAATGATTGACGCCTGTGCCTTTAAGATCTACGGCCACTGGGTGAAGAAAGGACAGACTCAGAACAGAGCAGCCCTCTTTGAGAACACTCCCAAATTCATCCTGCTCTCTATTGCTGCTGAAGAGAATGAAATGTCCACGAGGACTTTATGACACAATCCACAGTCTTCTATCAAATCACAATGTGCCATTTCAAAAAGTGAAACCAGAGCATGAGAAAGTACAAAAAGATTTCGGAAATATTAAAATGTTAGAGGTTCCCAGACTACCCGAGAGCAGATGTAGCTGTAAGGGGAGTCCACTGATGTTTCAAACATGATGTGACCATTCCAGAGAAACTTATAGCAAACATCTGTACCCCACAGTGAGCTATTACATAAAAATGTTACAAATATGCTGCCTGATGTATAAAACATTTTATGAGAGTTTCAAGATAAGGTGTTGGCTTAACATTTTTAAAAACCCATTCATGGCAGAGAAGTGATTTTTCCCCTTATTTACCACAAGTGTACCTTTATCAAATTAAAACTCAAGATGATACATGTAGGTTCACTGTTCAGTTTTGGAAAGCAAGATTTTTCTGTAGACATTGTGACCCCTGGTTCCAGTCATCACCATTGTGAAGAAATCTGAGTAGGTACATTTCTCTACAGTTAACCATTTCACACCAAAATCACTCTGAAGTGCTTTGTGGAACTATTTAGATGTGATCATACCAGTTAAAATACATTACTGAAACACTAGGTGGCACCAACTCAAGACTTGTTTTTGAGCCTGAGGAATCGCAACTTGAAAGCCAATTTCAAAAGACTGAGTAAGATTCAATGGTATTGTTCCTAACAATTAATAAAATCATACAGGCCAACATCATCATGCTAATTGATAGCTACCCGTTTTTAGCAGACAGCACGTTTGGTCAAGGTATCCCTTTAAATATTACAACTACAAAAGCTGTCAAATAACAAAAAATTATGTGTATTCTATATGGTTATCAGCCTTCAGAAAATGTATAAAAAATGTATTATAAAGAAAGTATATGTTGAAAACCTGTTTTTATTTGTAAGTTAGGTGGCAAGAATTCTTACAAGTAATGTCTAGTCCTGGTCTCCACAGGAGAGATGCATTAATAAAGCCACAGCACATGACTGGAAACACATTTTAATAGTTTGGTCCTCACAGTTCAGAATTCTCTTTGTTCTTCTTAGGCTTGGAACTGTAGTCTGAAGCACAGCGGAAGCCAAGGTTGTCTGATGCTGAATCTGGTGTGTTCCCCATTCTTTAGTGAAAACCAACAAAATACACAAAGTTTTGTACAGTGTACAAGTGTAAGGCAGCCACTTAAGTACATTACTGTACATTAAATGTTATCTGTAAAAGCACAATACTACATTAGAATACAAAGAAATATAAATAACAAGAGTCTGTCCAGATAAATAGCTTTGTATATTTAAACAGATATTTCAACGGTACTAAATAATCTGGCTCAAAAACAGAAGAGGAAGTTAGAACTGACCTGGTGGTGACACATGCCCTGTGATTAGCTGATCCATCAGCTGTATCTATCCAGGAAGCACCGCGTAGGACATACATGGTCTGTGCAGAGGGAAAACGTGTGGATGTCCATTCCCACACATTACCCAACATGTCATACAATCCTAGAACAGTAAGGGATAACAAAATTGATGAATTATGAATTATTTAATCTTAATATTAAAAAGTTGTAATAGTTTGTGAAAAGCAAATAAAAACAGAAAAAAGTAAATCCACTTTGATCTGTTTGTGAATGAAACAAACACAAATGATCATCATCACATCAATACACACTCATTATGAAACTGATGCCTGCAACATTTTCCATGGCTAGAAACTTTTTTAAATGTTCTAAAAAACATCTTAATCTGGCGATGCTACTATACAACCAGAAAACGCATATTCCTTTATGAGCAAAGACACAACGATGAAAATGTAACAATGAAAGTCCTGTACAGATACTCATATAAGAATGAATTTTACTTTCAAAACTAGGTCCTAAACGATTATTAACTGCTGTTAAAAGGAGACATGATAAATACTATGGTAAACTATTGGAATGTACTATATACACCAAATTTAACTGATCACTAATCAATAAAACCAGAAAAATCAATAAAAACATAAATTAATATTAAATTAATATAAGTTACACAAAAGTGTACTAATTACTGCTTTCTGCATTTCACATACTGACCCAGCTTTTCTGGAATTTGGGTTTGTACAAAAGGCTTTAATAAAAATGCCAGAGACATAAACTATTCTCCTGGTGAGAAATTCTCTTTATCTCGTAGTTTACTTCTTGCTGCTAAGGTTCATTTGAAGGAAAAGTAGTGCATGTTTCTGTACCATAATTATTCTGTGGGGGGAATGCAGATACAGGAGCTATGCCATGATAACCATCCTCGGCCGTGTCCCCATCTGGAAAAGACCCCTACAACAAAAATATTATTATTTAACAAACCATCACTTTGACCCTTTGAAGCATGTTATTCAGTTAGAAACACCAGGTGTATAGTTCAGTAGCTACTGCAAATTGTTGTTTGACTACTATGAAACTATTATGAATGTTGCATAGATATGGGAGTGAGAGGTTAAAATATGAGCCCACATGCAGACTCTTTAAGGGTCTTAAGGGATTTGTTTCAAGATATTTTCAGTGAGTAAAACAGGCTATATTAAAAAAAACAAAACATTTTAAGCTAAGATCTTCTTATGCAAAACATACTGACCTGCCATAAGTTGGTGCGATTTGGAAGGAACTTGTTACCCCATGGGTAAGTTCTCCCTGAAACACACAATGCTATCAGTAGTATTATTTTAAACAATACAAAAATAGCGTAAAACAAGAACTAGCATCCAAGCTGAGGACCTCTTCTGAAATGCTGAATGGCATAAAATTTACCATCAAGCCCTCCACGGGCAGCCATTTCCCACTCCTCTTCTGTGGGCAGCCTCTTCTTCTTCCACTCGCAGTAAGTCTGTGCATCGTTCCAGCTCACTTGGACCACAGGAGAGTTTAGTCGTTCTTTGATACTGGAACCTGGTCCACTGGGCTACGATCAAACAGAAGAGGCTGTGTCTAGGGTGCTGACTGTCTATTAATCTTTAATCTTAATATGACTTAAAGATTGATGTGAAGATATGTGAAAAAATGAGCAAGGTACCTGTCTCCAAAACACCTTCTCAACTGGCAACCACCAAGGTGCAGACTGAGAAGAAGAGAGATTGGTTTTAAATGAAACGTGAGATAAAGTACAACAGTAAACTGAGATTTCCCCAGTTAAGCACAGATTAAAAAGGTGCTCGTTCATACCTCAATTCTCTGAGTTGTCTTGCTTTTCAGCTCATCAGACACAAAGTCCTGAAACACAAAACTCCACCCAAATGTTTCGGCCTCTGTTTTATATTTTCTCACCCGGACAAATTCCCTGAAGGAACAGGAGTATACACTCAAATCCTCTCAGCACTAACAGCATCTGCTCTGTTGGAATGGTCAATGATATTCTCTTCTCACACTGTGATCTGTGGCAGATCTCTGGAGCAGCCGGTAAATAATGTGTGGTGGTGGTCGCTCAGTGGGTAGGATACTCGCCTCTGGACCAAGAGGTCATGGGTTCGAATCCAACCTTCAGCACACCACCACTGGGTTCCTGAGCAAGACCCTTAACCCCAAGTTGCTCCAGGGAGACTGTCCCCTGTAGGGAATGGAAGTCGCTTTGGAAATCTGCTTAATGCCGTAAATGTAAATAAAAAAAAGTGGCCTCTTATAGTCATGTGTGAACAATGTGAAATTCTTTCTCTGCATTTAACCCATTCACCAAGTGAAGCACAGCACCCAGGCAGCATGGGGTAGGGGGTAGGTAACTTGCTCACGGGTACCTGGTGACACTGTCAGTCCTGGGATCTAAACCCACGACCTTCCAGTTGCAGGGGCAACTCCCTAACCACCATGACATGAGAGGTTATGAAGCACTCCAGAGCTGCAGAGCAGTGGACCTGCATTCTCTGGAGTGATGGAGGTCAGTGGGCTGAGATGTGGTGGTGTTTGAATTAGTAATCCATCATCAGTACCTGACCTCACTAAAGCTCCTATGACTGAATGCAATCAAATCCTCACAGCAATGTTCCTATATGTAGTGTAAAAAGCATATTAGCAGACTTGTTACTGTGGCAGCTCCTTTGGTTTGACCCTTGATTTCATAGGAAACTCCGTGTGTCTACAAACCTTCTGTATATGCTGTGATCAATAAAAGGAGATTTGCATTAACATAACTATTATTATGTGCATCACTATGTGCATTAATTTGTTATGATGTGCAAAAGTCTATCATATGCAGTAGTCTAACATGTGCAATATTGTGCAATATTCTTATCAGGTACTAAAACATTATCATTATGTGCAGTATCTTATTATGTGCAATAGTCTTACTATGGGCAGTATCATGTGATGTTTTCTAAATGAGTGCTGAATCAATTCAACAAGTGCAAGAGTCTTACCATGTGACTATTACTACTTATGTCAACATTACTTATATTCTGCTGATCTCTACTATGTGCAATAACACACTCCTAACTACCATTTGTGTTATTAGCAATTTAGTATCTGTTCACTTAACTGTAAGTTAATTCTACAGTACTTAAACCCAGCACATAACATAACATAGCGTATTTTCATTTTCATGTTTTTCTACAGATTTTTTATTGGACATATTTAGACATTATATTTTAGATTGTTGTTGTTTCTATGTCTCTTTGCAGTTATAACATAGGCAAGTTTTCGGATCCTGGAAATTAGAAGCACATGAGAATCCCAATGCCTCAAACCCCTGCTTCTAACTGAGAGTTTGTCATGAAAGTGAGGAATATTCACCTGAAATCCGAGTTCGTTACAGGGTATTTGTCTATTTTAAATGAAGAAACTGTCACAGATCTGATAGTTGATTCACCACTTCGACCATTTAAAGCGTTTGTTTCCATCTTCATTTTCCCACCAGGAACCAGCACCATGCTCTCATCAGCTGTGCAAAAAACCGAAGCCATGCACAAGAAATGAATGTCACGTTTTCTTCACGTTAGTTTTGTGCTGCTGCGATCAGAGGCATATCTTTACTTACCTGTTACACACAGCACAGTCCATAAAAACGAAAAGATCAGGGGATTTAAAATGATCACAGCCATTCTGAAGAGATGGGTTTAGAGATGGGTTAAGCATATGGACAGTGCAGCAAAACTGTGTCTCATCTGAATCTTCAGATGAGATTAAACACGCAAACTGAGCATTTTAAGGTTCTTTTTATGATGATAAAGTCTATTAAACTTCTGACCACAGAGGCAGACTGCTCCTCAGCTTCTTCTTCTTGAAGCGACCAGAGTTCACAGCGTTATCTACTGGTCTGGAGGCAAAATAACATGAAGACCTGCGCACTTCCCATCAACATTCTTTAATTTTGACTGATCTGGTCAGTCAAGCAGATCCACATGGTAGTCAGATCGGCCAGTATATTTAGAAAGGCTACGTGCTACAGATCAGGAGAAATCAGGGCAAGCAGACAGGGAAGAAAGCTTCATTAATTTATACGGGTCTTAAGGAAGGGAAGGGACGAACAAATGACAATAAACTGTCATAAGAACAGTTTGGCATTCAATGTGAACAGGAGATTTCAGTGTCAAAACGCTGGAAATGGAATCCTTTCAGTATAAATGAATGAAATTGCTCCCACTTCCCATTCACCGAAGTGTATTTTCCAATCAATTACACATTCCTCACTTGTGGGGCTAATAAATGTTTATCTCATCCCAGCTTATCTTAATTATTAAGTAAAAACAGTGGTGATTGTGAACTCATTTCATGACACAGAGGTGTGGTGGAGAGTTGACCTGTCCCACTTCTCTGTCCTTATTGGCCTAAATGTTCCTCGTTTTCTAGGCCTCAACCTGTCCAGTGAGTGGAAGTACTGGGGTAGTTTGTGTCAAGTTATTCTTCATCACAGTTTATTTAGTTTTACTTATCATGTGTATCGGTGAATTGTTACAGTGACTTTGAACCAGTTAAGAAACTAAAGTCCAGTAATGACTTGCCAGTGTATGGTCAGCGTCCAGCAAAGTGGACCAACAAGTCAGGAACATATAATAAAGTGTTTATCAAGTGTAAACCATCTCGTTCGCCCCACTGATTTATTTCTCCAGTGTTTCTTTATTCACAGCTTTAGTGTTCATACTGAGCATCTTTGTTAAATGATTCAAATTTTTACACAATGGAATCGTAGCACATCAGCACAGCACAAAAATAAAATTAGACATAACTGTTCTTATTCAGGAAATAGTTTGCTGGGAATATGATCAAAAAGGCCAATACAATTGATTTTAAGGACAAATTTGCTAATGTAAAATACTTTTCAATTTCTGACTTCAGTCCTCCTACTGCACTGGGGATGGATCGGGGTTGTGAAAAGGGGAAGTATGACAAGCACTTTAGGTTAAAATCCTCCAGTTGTGGAAAATAACATGACATGAGTGAATATCACCATATTTAACAAATAATTTGTCAATAGTAAATCTCTACTTGATGAGAAAGAATTAAACCCAGCCCATATGAAATTGACTGCAATTTTTAAATGACTGGACTTATGTGTTTATACCACATTAATGGAACATTTCTGCATATGATTAATATATAACATGTGTATATGTGTGCGGGTATTTATTACTTCATGAGCACTTTTGCTCACAAAGTATTTATTAGTTTGTGAGCAATGTATTACTTTGTGAGCACTCCTCATAATGACACACGTAATGGAAAAGAGCCTGTTGGATGATGGGGTTGAGGTTAGGGTCATATTTAAGTGTAGGTGAAGTATTACTGAGATACAGTGTTACACAAGCAGACTACAGAATATTTTAGGAGCTTAAATATTTATTCAGTGACTACTCTGAAACATTAGAGATTAGGCTGGAGGATGTTCATGCCAAGCATACAGATTCTGGGTGTCACAGATTTCCATTTATTTTCAGCCTCATGGCTGAGCTTGTTTGGTCCCTCTGTGCCCTGAGAGTGGGTGTGGCACACTCTTCATCATGTGTGCAAACCTTGGTATTGGTTGGTCACATACTGGAACACTTTGTACTTGAAAATTGGCAGGATTTTCACCACTGAGAGGGGGATGGTGATGTTTAAGTGGGGCGAGAATTTCTTCCACAGACTGGACATTTGTTTTTGTTTCCAGTGCATTCTTCTGCTAATGGCTGCGTTTCAGCATTTCTCCAACTGCAAAACGTTTGTGAAAAGCAACATTGTTGGTGGAGACGGGGCTGGTGTTGGGGGCTGTGTTGTGAGGGTCACCGTGAGGCCGGTTTTTCTCGGAATGAGTGTGTCTGTGGCACTGAGAACCTGGTCGTGATGGGGCTGCAGTGGCTGCTAACGCTCGAGCTGGTTCTGCATGCAGGATCCTTCATCTGTGGCATCATCGCTGCAGCCTCCATCACCTTCACTCAGGTAGGACTTCAGATAAACCTGGGCCTCCATTCTGGCCAACAGGGTTCCTTTCGTCCTGATCCTCTTTGCCCTAAAACTCGCTATCCTTACAAAAAGCCTTTTGGAGGAAAACTCATAACTTCTAGAGACTCATCACAAAGATTCTCGTTCTGTGACCTATTTTATTTGCTGATCCATTCTTTAAAAGTGACTGAGACAATGTAAATAAAATTAAAAATGATCTAAAGTAATGTCATAAACAACTGTACGATATTGCTGTATAATAATAAATACACTGCCTTACACCAGCAAGGACTTTAATGGCACTTTATTTAAACACACAGACTTTAACATGGAGTTGGTCCCCCTTTTGCAGTTATAACAGCTTTCACTCTTCTTGGAAGGCTTTCCACAAGATTTTGGAGTTTCTGTGGGAATTTGTACCCATTCATTCTGTAGAGCATTTATAAGGTCAAGCACTGATGTTGGGTGAGAATCACAATCTCTGTTCCAGTTACTACCAAATATGTTGGATGGGGCTGAGCCAAGTTCTTCCACACTGAACTCACCCAGCCATGTCTTTATGGAGCTCGCTTTGTGTACTGGGACACAGTCAAGTTGGAATAGAAAAGGTTCTTCCCCAAACTGTGTCCACAAAATTGGAAGCATGGCGTTGTCCAAAATGTCTTGGTATGCTGAAGTATTAAGATTGCCCTTCACTGGACGTAAAGGGCCATCTGAATTCAATAATTAAGATGTGTGTGCCAATACTTTTGTCCATATAGTGAATAGGATAATTTAGCTCATGATATCTTCTCAACCTTAAAGTAATCTGTAATACTTTTGTGGTATCCTGTAGTAAACTATTGCCTAAAGATTGTGTCAACTCTGAAAGTAGTCCTACTAAAAATCCTGTAGTGTTACTGTAGATCTTCTTCTTAAGGGTTTTAAAGAGTTATAGCCATATTGTGAGTAAATACATGTTATCACTTTGCCTTGAAAAGTCATATAAACAGTATTTTTTTGAGAGCCTGACTGATGGTCTTATTAATTCTTATTTGGATGAACAACAATTAAAAGGCTGATTTGTAACTGGTTTTGGTTTGAATGGCAAATAGAGGGAAAAAATGTGCTAATCAGTTTTTGATCATGTGATGAACATAAGGTTCCAAATTATGCTTTATTGGAGTCAGATGCAGGAATGCTCCCCTCCCTCCATTAGCAACAACATGCTCTCTAGGCTGTTTGTGTGTATGTGTGTATGAGAAAGAGAGTGAGAGAGGAAGAGAGATGGATCGGTCTCCCATGGGATTTGTGTGTATGCATATGTGAATGTTGCTGTATTGTACTTTAATATGAAAGATGTTTGTGATGTGCTTTCTTGTAGGGCCACTTTGCAGGACAGTGCATCCTCTATGGCAGAGTCCACTACAACACGTCTGGCCATTCCCTGATACTAGAAAGCTCCAGCTCTCCCTCGCTCTGCTACTTTGTCTCAGCCATCTCAGTGTGTATGGCTATTTACTGCATCTGCCTCATACTATACTGGATCTATGCCAGCTGTGTGGAGGATGAAGTGAAAAGGTGATTGTTCAAGATAAGAACCAGATTAGTGCAAAGAGGCTGATAGGCAGTTCTTAAGCATTATTAAATACGAATGTCACATATCAGATACAAACTTGCTCTTTTCATTATTTCATATTGATTATAGTTTTTATTTGGCCATGGAAAAACAGAATTTTGTTGTTGTTGTGTCTGTGTGTCTTTTTAGGGGTATTGTAGTGCTTAATGTGTTTCTAGGGGTGTGTGGGCTCCTCTTGTTTTTCCTCTTGGTGTCAGGGTGCATTCTCAGAATCGGCAGAGACAGCCTGTGTCTCTCCGTTCTCCACAATGTTCCATCCATCAGCAAGTGAGTTCACCAACAAACCTAAGCTTTTTCTTCATCTTTAAAAACTAATCTACTAGTTGAGCCTGTCAACTAGAAACTAGTATGATGCTTTTTCTGCGTTACCATCACCTCCCTAACATGAACATTTAGAAGTATGATTAACCTTAAATGATTGATGAAGAAGTCTAATCACAGTTCAACTAATTGATGTACATCTGCTGCTTTCAGTTGTGAAGAAGCACAGAATAGGACATGGACCACACCCTACACAGGGAACCAGTTTTACACAGGATTGTACAGTGCTGAGGTATCACTCTATGCCACACACACCACCAGTACTTAATAAACCTTATGTTTGATACCAAATCCTTACCAAATACTTTCTCATTATATATTTGAGGAAATTCCATGACTATGAACTATTAAAGAAGCTCTGCAAACATTAGAAACCATCAACCCTGTACCCTGATAATTAACTGTTATTATTATGTTATTAACAGCTTTCCCTGCTCTCACTGCAGTCTTATTATTCAGTAACTGCTTTAACTTCTCAAACTAGTTCACTGAAAAACATGTATACCTCTTGGCAAAAAAATACCTCTTGTTTTGGCTGTATATTGGTTGCTGTCCCATTTAAACAGCCTAGGAGAGTACTTGGTGTTCTTGGTGTTAAATATTCCCTCCATTTGTGAGATAAATTATTGGCAAATAATTTTGTTTTTATGCTTTTGTCTGACTATTATATTGTTACAAAACATTTATTGTTACAGGACTCTTCTGAAGTGCTTATGTGCACATTTTAGAAACTATTTTTGTGTGGGGTGCTGAAGCAATACAGACAATTGCTTATTATTGCCCATGTAACTGTTATTTATTGCTGTTTTAAAGTTGTGTTGCTGTTTTAAGTGATTACTGGCTTCTCTTATTCCATTGTAAAATCTTGCATGATCCATTTGTCCGGGGATGTCTAGTTGTGATTACATGCATATTATCAAAGTAATTGTATTGACAGGGATGTTTAAGGTCTTTGTTGCATTTTGCGTTGCAGTGTTGTTTAGTAATGTTGTTTCTGAGAACCAAGAGTCCTACTTTAATTCTTTCCAACCAATGTCTTTTGTAATGACAACAGGTACACCTTGGATAAGCTTGAATTTTTTATATAAAAATGTGGCTTATTTTCATATTAAACCTTTGGTGTCTGAATTATTGTTAATGAATACATGTAGTACAAAGTCAAAAGACATGATGTGTGTAAATTTGAAGTGAATATATACACTGAAATACATTAAACAAAAGACAATAAACAAAAAATGTCTGAATACCTGTTGCCTCCCACTGTATGTACCTACATATGGGCCAGTGGGGTTTAAGGGGAAAGTTTTATCATAATAAATCTTGAAGAGATGTTATCTGAGCTGACAGTTGCGTTTCTTTCTCCTCAGAGGTCTGTGTGGGTGAGCTTTTTCTTCTGGATACTAATTACGGCAGTGGTAGTAGTGCAGAGACGGCAGGCTGCAGGTGAAGATGCTGAATGGAGTCACGCAGAGACTGAACCCTTCTTCCATCGCCCATCCCGCACCCTTTGAAAGGGAAGTGAATTTGAAGTTCGCTCAAAGGAAAGAAGGTTATGAGATGCAATAGAAGGTTATGTATTATTTTTGCTGAATAATGTTTTTTGTTTGTGAGCGCTCTATGATCAACTTTACAGCTGTAAATAACAAATGCAGAAACACATTTTTTTTGGCCTGATAATAATCATAACCTTTAGACAAGACAAACAGCAAACCTAGGAATTGGTTTGTTCCCTAACAACTTAATCTTATACTGAATATGTGTGAGAAAATGTGTATTCAAGACTTCTTGTTTCTCTGGAGCATGAATACAAGGCAAGCAAGGTGAACTTTTTTGGCCATCCATGAAATGGTGAAGATAAGAGAGTACACAAATGTACTGGCACAAAATATTCATCACTATTGAAAATGGCTTCAAATCTAAAAGAACCATGTTCTATTTGGGCAGCAATTAAGAACCTTTAAACAAATGAAACTTTGATGACTTTGCTTGAAAGAGGATAAAAATGTATTTTCTCCCCACGCATAGTGATTGTGGAAATTACAGTAAAACCCCAGCATGGGGGATATGTTCCAAGAGCACTTGTGAAAAAACGCAAATTTGTGATGTGGTAAAAAAAAAAAAAAAAAAAGCCTAAAATGCCTGTTTTTATATTCTAAACCCTAAATATGCCCCAAAATATGCTCCCAAAACACTTTGATTTCATTTTAAACTCAGCTTAATACATTACCTTTCAAGAAAATGTAAAAGTAAACCCGTATTTGTACTGTACAGTTTACACTGAACTCCTGCTGTGCTAGAATGTAAACACGATGTTACCCCTGTACAGACTGAACTGCAATTCATGCACAGGCGGTTTCTTTGGTATGCGCTGTCATTTTCTCTGGTATAAGCAGGGTTAATACAGTGATAAATTGATGTACAATAATAAAAATACAGGGCTTTAAGAAGAACAAAACGAAAAACACGAGAACACTCAAGGTAACTCCATGCAGAAAACTGTTCCAAAGGAAATTCTGGACTGCAGCGTCACAGGGCAGCAGCCAATCAGCAG
>JBBIGA010000022.1:6952072-6963745 GCA_037576975.1 Alestes dentex | reverse complement strand
GGGTTTACTGTATTTATCTTAAGGCCACTGTCATCATCAAACCACAAATGTAACTTAACTTCGCAGCTTCACTGGAGTTTTAATTAGATGTCGTGACTATTGTCAAATGAGACAAAAAACTGACAAGCACCAAAGAGGCTTCTGCATAAAAACACTTGTCAAGTCATCCTAATTCTTATTGTGAAGTATGGCGATGGATGTATGATCTTGTGGGGCTGTTATAATTCCAAATGAACTGTGAATTTTCTTAGCATCATGGAGTCCATCAAATACCAGGGGAATCTAAAACAAATCAAGGCTGACTCTGTCAGGAGGCTAAAAAGGATAGTGGCTAGGCAAAGACCCAAACCATGGCTTGAAATTCAACACAAAATTGCTTTAACTGTCCACAAAATTAAGACAGCAGTGACCATCAGTCTGTGAGGAAAGACACATAATTATGGTTATCTGAAAGCTAAATGTTCCTTTATAACAGTTATAGCAGTTATTATATTGTTTCAGTTTTGTTTTACTCATTTTTGCTTTGGGACAAATAGAAGCTTGCTTATCATGTGGCTGAGGATTTTTCAAACCATACTACTTACCACCAGTGATGTAACATGCCTATGACTGGATAGACTGTCACCATTAAAATATTTGGCTGTTACCCCTTCATTCACTGGAAAACTGCTCTTCAGGTATTTGAGCACACAGCCATATTAACCAATTCACTGTATACTTATATTGTTTATTTACTTCTAATCTGTTGTTAATGTCTGTATTCTGGTGCTTTGCTAAGTATGACGGAGATTTAACCCAAAATAAAAACACAGGTCCTGCTTTTTGTTCTGATTTATTGTAATATTTGTATTTTTGTTATTTTGTATTTTTGTTTATTGGAATACTTCTAACAAAATTATTACAGTTCAGTCTTTATCCACTGTGTAAACATTAATTATCTGGTGATTTAGAACAAGTAAGAGTTTTATCAAGCAGCATAATAGAATTAGTCTTGCATAGTGCCACATACAAAAAGCAAAGCTTCACACTTGCCACTGAATTGCTGATACAAGAATGAGATTGTTTTTCTTTTTTTCCACTGGATTATACAACTTAATGTGCCATACATTCCATACTTTTTCCCATCTCAGTCATAGCTTATTTCTGAAAAGCTGGCTTCTACCTGTGGGTTTCTCCATGACATGACTCATAGCTGTTTGCTGAGCTTGCGGGCCTGCCTCTCCTTGGCCTCAAAGGCCACCTTAGTGTCCATCAACTCTTCCAGTGTTTTATGTATCTCAGCCATGTCCTGTTCAGCCTGAGTACTTTGCTTGCGGAGGTTCTGGGCCGCCTCCCTCAGCTGGGTGGTCAGAGCAGCCAGCTGCACGCTCTGCTCCTGACACTGTGCCTGTAGCTGCACAGCCACCAACAGCAGACTTTCCATATGGTTTGCCACCGAGTCCAGCTGGTCCTTGGACATCCTCACTGCTTCTCTGTGAGATCTGTGAGGACAACACAAATAGGTACACGAGTGAGGAGCAGGAGAGCTATATGGGCTTTGTGCCAGGCCAGGTGCCTCATTAACAACATGTCAACCTCTAGGGGCTAACTACAAGAACAATGTATTAATTCAGGGATTGTTTTACTAGTGTCTGCAATAAAGGTACATTATGCATGTATGAATGTTACACGCCTGTAGCACAGGTGTGGAGCCATACATGCTGTTTACTGATGTAGCCAGTTCTCTTTACTACTGTTGCTAGGTAAACAAGCTTGGTAGTCCCACAGACGATATGACCTAATTCTCTGATCGCACCACTAGCCTGAATCACCAGAGCAAGCAGCTTACTGTACAGCTTATCGCATCTTCGCACTAATGAACTCCTACATACATTTAGCTTTAGAGAACTTAGAAAACACCTAGCCTCTATACAAAACTCATACAGAAACAAGGACCAGCTTATTACCATCTAAGTATAAAATATGCCACAATATCTACTTGCACAAACTTGATGACTTAATCAAAATGACTCAATCTTTAAAATGTCTTGTTACAGTACTGTAGCCATAAATTAAATTATCCATAAGACTTAATTATGGATTGTATTTCTCTTTTGCTACACAATATACTCTTCTAGACTACATGTGGCATATATCTTAAACTTATAATCTTAGAATGGCTTGTTAAAATACTGAACATGAGATTTAAATGAACATAGTCAAGTTGAATAAGAATATTTATAAAATTAATTATTACTGTGTGTTCTTTCACCTGATTTCCTTGTGTGTAAGTCTTCAAAGAAAACTGATTGCATCAAGAGTCACTTACCAGGGAAGCAGGCTCTATATGCGCTGTTGCTTTAGTGCCTCGGTCTCTTGCCCTTGTCTGTCCTCCAGACGTCCACTAATTTCCAGTGCAACTGAGCTATTTCTCCCACGTGTGCAAGTGTTCTCTCGTCGTCTCTCATTGCCCCTCTCTCTCTCTCTCTCTCTCTCACTCTCTCATTTGATCTCATTTGTCATTAGGCAGTGACTACAGCAGCACTGGCCAAGAGATTATGAACAAAGCGAGGGAGGGAGGAAAACCTTTGGCATACAGTACAAGACTACCCTAGTTTTCTTTGTAAGATATAAGGTTAAACAAATTTAATAGGTAAAACAAAGCCATGTTACTGTATTTATGTTCATCTTCAAACAAATTACAAAAAACATTTTATGAACTGATTTCACAGTAAGGTTGTTGGTAATCTGCTTTTGGCTGCAGTCCATCACTTCTATTCATTCATAAAAAACTTAACAGTCCAGCTACTGTGCCTACTCAGAAAAGACATTCTGTGTACAAGTAATCTTCTTAAGTGAACAGACACAAGGCCCATTTTTAACAATGATGTACAAATCAATATTCTGAAAAAAGTCTGTACAGGCTTCAAATAAAAACAAATACAGCTGGTAAACCGCCACTTGCAAGATACAGTGTAAGTGCCAGCGCCCTGTACTTAAATCGAAGCAAATGTAAAAACAGCTCAACAGCTACTACATTAAACAGTCAACTCTTTTGTACACACAAGAAAAATGTGACTAAAAATTCCACTACAAAGTAAATTTGTCAAAAAATGTAAAAAAAACCAAAACAAAAGTCTGTTAAGAAAGATATTGTAGTGAACCTTTTCTGTTGAATACATAACTATTATGAATACATGAACATTGTGATTGTGGTTTAGTTTTGGAAAGAAAACATGTTCCAATAGGCTGAAAAAGTAGAAGAGTGTTAACATTAATGAAAGTTCATATACTAATTATTTTTTCAAGTAATTGTTGTTTTTTTAGTGAGTGTTCTATTAGTTTACAATATTCTATTACAATATAAACGTGGGGGTCAGTGTGCCAAGTATTTAACAAACACTTAATAGCCTTCATGTCAGTCAGGGCGACTCTAGCCTTCAGACGAAGTAATATAAGATTGTTAAACACTGGTGCTGTGGTTGATAAAAGAAATACTCATTGAACACACTGCTAATCTTTTGATTTTATTTATATGACTTCAATGATAACCATCACCATCACCACTCTCATCATCACATAAATCATGACAATGTTCAGTACCAGCTGAGGTAATAGCAATAACTAGATAAGTAGCAATCCTGCTGACAAAATAGGGATGCATTTTGGTATGTGCTTTGAGTTTTTCTATTGCTGTCCCAGATTTTGCAGTAGAATAGGTTCTTGAATATGCAGAACTGTACTAGTACATTTAATCATTCTGTAATCAGTTTCTCAGCATTCAACCTTTGTAAATCCATTCCCTGCACTGTTTGTATAGCAGATGACTAGTTGTGCTTTTTAATGAGCCTACATTAGGTGTGCATGCTGATATATGCAAGTGAGCCTCAATTAGGGATTTGCTAGCTGGTTTATATCTGTGTGGCAATGCCAACCTGTGTGATAGTTTAATTCTGGATCATGGGTAATGTTTAGCTAGACAATCATGTGCTTCTCACAAGTGACAGTTATCAAATGCTGTAGTCTTCTGTATTATTCTAGTGGAACCATCCATATTCATGAAATGACAGCTCTATATTAGCTTAAAGGATAAAAGCTGCCACTACTCAAGCAGTACACAGACCAGGCAAATGGAAGAGATAGAAAAGAGAATGTTTAACGTGGTTCTGTACCACCACTATGAACTTAACAATTTTTGTAACGGATTTTAGGGTCGTTAAGATGGGTTAATCTCTTTCCCTTTATCTGTTGTGAACTGTCTTGAGACTACCTGAATTTCTGCATGAACGGTGCTAATTTCATCTAAGGCTTAAAACAGACAGCGAAACATTTAATATTAATTTCACTTTGTTGAACAAATGGGTTAAACAATGACTCGTTGATTGAGAAAGACTATGCATTTCAAGGACAATGACCCCTTGAAAAGAAAGTAATTGGCGTTTTTGAAGAAGGTTTTCCAGTTAATTTAGGTGCTCCTTTGTCTACATAACATTAACATTAACAACCATTTGTTCAGGATATAACTGTATAAAATGTGTCATTTGTTAAATCAGATCAGAAACATTTTTTGCAATTGTTCATGCAGACAAACAGATCATTCTACAGAGTTCACAAACTCATGGTATATGCTTTTTGTATATGAGTTCAAGAATAATGCTGTGTAATAGCTATATGAGGTTGTATTAGCAGTGCAAACACGGCGCTGAATAGAAACACCTTTAAGGCAAAGAACAGTGGAATCATGAGCACCAAGCTTCTACAAGGCAATTAAAAATATTAAATGAAACCGTGACACAATACAGTGGGTTGAAGCTTAAGTACAAACAGCAAGGGATTACAATTCATCAGCCTCCATCCTCTCTAAACAAATCTCTAACATCCTTCATTCCCTATTAAAAAAGAATAGTCTCTTTACCCCTGAGATCTTTTGGCTTTGTTTCTGCCTGCTCTCATTTCATTAAAGAAATTGACTGAAGTCAGAGACCATCTGCTCTAAAGTATAACTACAGTTATACTTATACTCTGTTTAAATAATGTCATTAGGCTTCTGACTGTTTCAAAATGTAGTTGCTAGGCTTGGAATGTTTTTACTAAGTGATCCAACTTTTCATGTAAACTACAATACTCCTAGAGTGACAGACAGATTGCATGGACAGACTGAGCATTTTTTTCATTTATGAAGATGTTATTCCAAGGCATAGAATAATAGGACACTGATATCTAATGATTCATGCCTGTTAGAATTTTCTAAAGGGTCAGCTCATGTCAAATTAGTGCCAAATGACAGTGACTGACTCAGATTTCATATTTTCCTTGTAAATTCTACAATATTTTATACATTCACTCATATTGGAGTTGTTCTTCAGTGCTACTCTCTTGTTTTTTATAGGGTGACAACACAGATGTTCTTTTAAAAGAATCCGAAATTTAGGTTTCACCTTACATTTGTGTGTCAGCCCTGGGTGTTAAACCTAATTTTCTTCAGCAAGTGCTCAACAGTCTTCTGCCTTACTTCCCACATTCCTGCCTTACTTTTTTAAATTCACCTACATGTATACCACTGCAAACATCCTAATCTATGTTATTCATATCAGAATGTGACATTATCCCGTGTCAATGTCCTGCCCACCATGGCAGCTCTCTTCTCCATGAATGATCAACATAGGAAAGTACAAAGCATCCTGATAGGCTGGTGGCCTGTCTCTTTCTTCTCCCCTGATCTCTCTGTTCTCTCTAACATTCCCCTGTCTCTGTTCTTGTTCTTCAACCTCACAATTCTCTTCATCCTCCAACGTATCCCCTATTAGAACACCTCTCCTCTCTTCATCTGACCTGCGGAACCCCAGGCCCAGAAAGCCCCCACCTCCCTCCTCCCCTCTGGCTCCTAGTCCTCCTAGGCTTCTTGAGTGAAACAGGCAGGTGTGGCGGTTTCGAGTGGAATGCAATCGTCCCAAGGAGAGGCCACTGCGGCTCAGAACCAGCCTACTTCCAGCCCTGATTGGGAATGAGTTTGTCCCCACCATCACGTTCCCTCTGGCCCAAGAGGGCAAAGAGGAGCTGCTTGTAGATCTACGGCAACGAGGGCAACTCTGGAGGAAGTAGCTAGAGTTGCGTCGCATTTGGGCTGCAATTGCAACTGACAGTGGTGTATTAGTGTTCATGTCCAAGTCCATTAGCAAGGCCTCTGAGTAGCTTGGCACTATCTGCTGGTTGCAGCGAATATGCCACTCCAATTCGGTAATATCCACTGTGTTCACCCGGGAAATAACACGCAGAGTAGGACCTCCAGTGCCTTGCTCAAAGCCTGAACGATAATTTTCATTGTTATCATTGTCACTGACATCCTCATTTTCACCAAACAGTTTCTCCACATGATAGTGAACATAGGCTGTGCGATATTCGGCCACCACCCTGAGTGGCCAGGACAGAAGCAGAGCAGAAGCCAGCCAGTAGACCCAGCGGCGTGTGTACCAGGGAGGCCGCTTGGGATCTGGGAATGCTAGCATGTGCTCTCGAAAGTCTACGTTCTTCAAGTGCATACCCTCTCGTGCCTCCATGTAGTCATCCAGTCCCTCATTGTCTCCAAAGAAGCGTGCCCGCTGTGTAAGGTAAGCAGTCTCAGCACGAGCGCTGGCAAAGCTGAAGCACTTGGTGAAGCGTAGTCTGGTGACAGGATGGTCCAACAAGCCCTGAAGCTCTTTGGACACGTCCTTGACGCCATGTCGGGAGTAGTCAAATTCTGAGCTGGTTGTATGCGTGTTGACCCGTTCATGGTATACTTGTGTGGTGGTGTAAGCATCGCCGTTGCGATAGCGTGTCACCTGCCTGGTTCGTCGCACATAGTGGTAGCTGATGGCCTTCCACCAGATGCAGGGTGTGGCTTGCTGTAGCCGCTGGATCCGGTCATATACCTGGCTGATCTCCACTTTAGCCAAGTTGGCTGTTTTGGAGTAGCAGTGCCAGCACTCCACCAAATAGACCACATAGAGCATAGCCAGAAAGGCCACGGGTATGTAGACATATCCATTGGAGCAGGGACTGTCATGGGAGGATCGGGCTTGGTCACCATAGGCAGGACCTTGGTCATCAGAGGCCATGACTGTTATGCGGTATAGAGAACACCAACCCAGTGTGCCAAAGCAGCCATACATGAGCAGGGTCAAGAGCAGGCACTTCCAATGAGACTCTCGGCACAGAGAGCCACTTAAGGACTGCTTGAGGGGACGCTGCTGCAGGTGGGACAGGGATTGGGGTAGGGGGGGCAATAGGGAAAATGAACAAAGTCAGAGGCAGGGGACAAAAGATTTTATATGCCCATATGTATGCACAGAAGAGCAAGAAATTGTGAGTTGTAGGTAGGCCATGGATATAGGGTTTGGAGGGTGTGGAAAAGGAGAAAGAGAGAAAAAGAAGAAAAGGACATTAATAATGGTTTTGTGAGAAAAAAGCACAATTCACATGTTGCTGATTGATTAGGCTGGGAAAAAGCATGCATTTTAATTGCAATGAAAATACCACAGCTGACTGACTCTGAATTTAGAGCCTAGACAGTAGGTTGGTGAAATTTACTTTTAAATTCTGTTGTAATTGACTTGTCTTTTCCAGTCTCTTGAGGGCTGAATACATTTCCTGCCAGCTTGTAACCCAAGCCATGCCTTTTAACATGCTCTGTATCAGCACAGAGAGAGCACTGAATGCTTTTAGACGTCAGTGCATCATTATAAGAAAATCTGGCTGACTCTCTGCTGCGACTTTTGACTCTAGAGGCAACTTAAGCTACAGCAAACATATACCTCCAGCAAATGCTCTTTCCAACTTTGTGAAAAATAATCAACAGGACAAAATGGCTTTGGCACAAACAGTGATACACGCAAATGAAACTGACAAAGCAGATTCCCTGTAGTCAGTCTTTCATTACCTGTACAGAAATTCCACAGCCTTTTTACTGCATGCTCGCTCACATTCTATCTCTCTGGCAGTCATACGTGCTGGCCAGCACACACACATTCACAATCCGTTAATAGTCAGAGCGATGCCCTTGCTGTGAGAGATTGCAGCACTAAAAGGCAGGCTGCAGTCCAAACTCTGGCATTGAGACTATGAGAATCCTGTTCTTTTTGGCAGACTTGTGGAAGTGCAATTACGCCAGGTTTAGAAGGACAAGAGGGCAAACTGTGATGGGAGAATCCATTAGAACTTGCAGTACACTTTAAACCTCTATTACCCCACATGCTTCAGAAGTGGTTTATGCATGTTTACCATCATAGACAGTTTTGAGAAATTATGTATTAATTGGGAAATTATGAAAATTTGAAATTATCATGCTTCACACTGATTGCATCTTGCAAATTTTAACTTTAAATATTCCCATATATTTTAGAATGACAAATGACAATATTTCACAATTATATTTCTCATATTTCTCAATAAATGGGGCTCAAATGAACTCAAACGTATCATTACATGATGCTCTCTTAGTGCAGTAAAATAGGCTACATTATCACTGATCAATTATTCATTGAGTAGATGCTGTATAATACTGGCATAAGTACCTCATCACAGAACAGTGCATGGCGGTGGGAGGGTGACATAATGAAAGGGTGAAGTACTGTTTATGATAGCCTAGGTATATCACATCTGTGACCGTCAATGATCAAAACCGCTTAAATACACTTTGACTTAGTGCACAGTGGCAAGAACATATAAATAGAGCATAAAGTCCACTTGGTATTTCAGAGGCACTCTAATAGGTTAAATTATTATTATTATTTAGTTGTGCGAAGAATCTACGTCTTAAGAAGACCATGTATATGTAAATGATTTCATGTGATAGGTACCAGAGTGCTGCGTGCTCGCGGAGAAAAGGGAGAACAATTTGACATAAAAGTGCATTGTGCTTGTATGTGTGTATTTGAGTGTTTTATTTTGATCTTTGCCCTGCGCAGAGGAGAAAAGGAAAGGAAAGATTCTATTAATTCCTTTGGCCTTTTCATTGCTGAGAAAAAAGACAGCACTTATATTAAGAGTAGAGTGTTTTGAGAAGTCAAACCCTTCATGAGATGCTTAGGGTTTTGTTGTATATATGTATTAGTATATACTCTACATGTTATTGTGACAAGTAATGCAGTAACGGTCAAATACAAAAATTTACTTAATAAACCAAAATTTTAGTGCTGGGCACATTATTTAATTAACGCCAACAATTGTTTTTGCGCGTTACTCTTATTTTGACAGTTTGTTTTTCTGTGCTCAACTGCTTCACCTCACTTTAACAGGGACACTCCCTACTGAACATGCTGACTGCTTCTGCTGCTCCCTGATAAAAGAAAAATGTTTCTGCTGATACCTGTTCAGAAAAAACGAAAACAGATTTATAAATGTTGACATGCTGTTGCTCGGAAGGTGTCTGATAAACTGTTGTGATCGGGGCTCTGGAACATGGGCGCCAGTGTTCTGATGATTAATGCTACCTTGTCGAAAAAGGCTACCGTAGCGCAAATCGACAGCAGAGTCTATCGATTCATGCTACTCTGCTGAAAAATTCTTTTGCACTTTTAAAATAAAAGTGCACAACACACTACTTTTGAATTCATTATTGAATTTTGCGTATAACAATGTGAATAATCGGAGAAAATGTGATTAATCGCAGAAAATCATGCTTATCATGATTTTTTTTTAAATTATTGCCCAGCATTACAAATTTTACTAAAACAAACCATTAACAGCCTTTAAAGTATTCAAAAACACGTTTTGTAAAAATATAACCAGAAAGTATTTAAAATGTGGAAAAATCCATTTGATTTTTACTGTAAGAGAGATTATTATGAAAATGTAAAATATGCACTATCATCATGCCACTTCTGATCCACTGAGCTCTTTTTCTACACAGTAAAAAAACAGTTTAATTTCAAAAGCACTCAGTCTTAACAGAAGTCTCTGAGATTGAAATGAGCTCTTATGTCACTCTGACATAAAACACATCATTATCTACTAGCTAGTCATAACATATAGGGAGTGTGAGTGGAGGGGAGGCAGAATAGGCGTGGAAGAGAAATTAAGGGAGAATGAAGGGATAATCATAAACAGGAGAGATGCACTCTTAAAACTTTTGATTGCCTACTCAGCACATCCTTATATCTCTCAAACTCTCCGCCCTATGGAGGAACGCTCTAGCAGTTTGTAAGACTAAAACATGTGAGCAGAGTTGTAAAAATATCTCAATGGAAAAAACATGTTTCAGAGCAAAGGGAGAAAAATGTCAGGCAATGTAAGACATGAGCATGACCTAAATGGAAACAGTTCCAGTTAACAGTGTCAGTATGGCCGTAAGTGTTGGCATTATATAAACAATATGAAAACTCAATACCATGTCCTAGTCTTTCCCTCCCCCTCTGTCTCCCAGTCTATTGATTAGTCTGTAACATTATATGGGTGGTAAACTCAGCAACAGCGAATGTGAGTGAAAGAGTCACTCTCAAGGTTCAGATTTTGATGATTACAAATCAAACATTGTGCTATTTGCCTGAAAGAAATGGCCCATCTATTTTTATATTTAAATGGAGTCAAAGAACTGGGGATAGATTAAGTGAACCCTGGCTCTGGCTGAGGGTTTGATGCTTTCCAAGTTTCCATGTTAAGAATGCTGACATTAGCATTATGAAACTATGTATACACAATGTCATGAAATAATTATTTGCCAGCCCAGTGTTGGGCTTTTACTATAATTCAGATGCAAAGTGTGAGCTTAAAAAGAAACAGCCAATGTGGCAAAATACAGAGCTATAAAGAAGGTCAATGAGAGTGCAGATTCAGGTGAGGGGAGAGAGAAAAAAAAACACAAAGGAAAATGTGCTGTTAAAAATGACCTTCTTGCTGTACTGTAATCTCTTTATGTCTATTTTCACTTTCTTCCTCTAAAAGCCTTCCACATTTCCGCTTCCTTTAGCACACACTGGGAAGGAATGTTGAGTGTGACTGTAATGATGTTAAGAGCACTCTTTGTCCTTCATTTTGGGGAGCACTATGCAGTACAGAGTGGCAGAGGATTCATGCCTGACCGCACGCAGGCACACACACACAGAGACACACACACACAGACGCACATGCACACAGAGTCACACACGCACACAGACGCGCACACACACACACACACACACACACACACACACACACACACACATACCCATACACACATCACACAAACACACACAAAAGACTGACCACTCTCAGTACTAGGACCCAGCTCTCATTCTTGTTAACATTCACGTCATAATATAATCAAATAAACAAAGTGAAGGTCCATTTGAATGAATTCCATTTTCCAATACATGGAAATAAAACTTCACATTCACATTCAAAAATTCACATCACATTTTCGGTGACTGTCAATCATCTAGATGTCACTGAGCATGTTTTTTCTCTCTTCATAAATAATTGAAGTAACATATCCTGTATTGATTGTAATGGTTTTGTAGAAGATCCAGTCCTGAAGATCTACATTACAGCTCAAAAGCTAGTTTAGTTCCACATTTAGTCTACCTCATCCGATCCACTTAATTAAAAGCGTTCTGGTCAAAGTCAGGTATATATTGGTGGGCGTTGCATGACATAACTGTAAAAACATATTTTCCGAATCATTACAATACTAATACGTCTAATCTTAATATATATATATATATATATATATTCCGAATC
>JBBIGA010000022.1:6926334-6943895 GCA_037576975.1 Alestes dentex | reverse complement strand
TATATATATGCACTCTGACACTTTACACTACTGCAGAGATTTATTTAACTACATGCTACCATTGCACTGTAGATACTTATTTTGTTACATGCTGCTTTTCCCATCACCTGCACTTTATTTTTGTATTTCCTGGCCTGCTGCAAAAGGAAATGTGTCACAAGAATTTCGTTGTATGAAGATATAAAGATAATAAAACTCTTACAAACATTTGGATGAATTCGTGACAGTCGATGAATTCGTGGTGGCGTTTATCTGAGCTTTTTGAACCTGTACCGCATCCGTAGTTGAGAGGAAAATGGCGTTGTCCGGGGTGATCCGTGTGAGCTAAGAGAAAACTGGTTTTATTTTTATAGAGACGTAAAAGCATTTTTACATTCTCACGTCCTGGTTGAGTAACTGGAAAATAACAGACGAGCATGGGCTTCCAGTGTGTGATCTTTGCTGCTCGAGCTTGTCGCTCCTCTTGTGAGAGGCTGAGGTTTCCACAGAGGTTTACGTTTCCACAGCATTTACGAGCTTTTACTTCTACCTCTAAACGATGTGTACAGGTTACAGAGAAAACAACCTCATTTAAACAGCTGTGGTGTTTTCCAGTTAAGCCTCAAAGTCGTCAGCAGGAGCTGCTGCTGAGAAGCTCTCACTCTTTCTCCTCCAAGGCCGTGGTGAAAGATGTTCTTCTCTTCGAACACGACAGAACCCGCTTCTTCAGGGTCCTGGCTCTGTTTTGTGGAGGTCAGTTTCTATTCTGGACCTATCTGGCCTACTTTGCCTTCACGGGCCTCCGAGACACTCGAAACAGCAACAAAGAACCTCCCAGGGTCAGAAGTGACCTGGGTCTCTTCAGTTTCGACATGAACCTGGGATCTAATGCTTGGAGATTTGGATTCACTCTTGGTTGTCTTGTCATTGGTAAGGATAACATCCTTTTTGATTATAATGGGTGATTAAAGAACAATGAAATTTGTGAGCATGCCATAATGATTCCCCTATTAGTTGCCCCTGCTTCAGGTGGGCCCCTAAGATGCATGAACACAGCAGAACAGTTCTCAAACACGTCCTCAAGGATCCACAGACAATTCGTTTATGCTTAATCTATAAATAGGAAGTTGAAAACTTTAGAGAGTTAAAGAGGTAAAATCATGGCCTTACAGTTGATTGCTTAAAGGAAACATCTACTAATTTCACATGTTCAAGTGAAATACAGTATCAGCAGTGAACTCTTGAGGTGGGAATGGTGGATGAAGCATGATGATTTGATGATTAAAAAAATTCTTTTTAATATGATCAACTGATGATGTAACAAAATATTGTGGCTTGTGGATACACTGGATTGTGAATTAGTTCCATGCTAGCAAAGATACACATGAAGACTTTGACTCTATACTCTTGCCCCTAACAAAGGGCTGAAAATCAGTTAAAGTAAACATTAAGCTATGAAACACTTCACACCTCTCTCTCTCTCTCTCTCTCTCTCTCTCTCTCTCTCTCTCTCTCTCTCCTCTTCTCCCTCTCCCTCTCCCTCTCTTTTTCTCTCTCTCAGGAGGAGGAATCGTTGGACTGGGTGTGTTGTTCAGCCGTCGTTCTGTCAGCCGTGTTCTCCTTCATAAGGGAGGAGGAAAGGTGACGGTGTGTACACAGTCACCCCTGGGCTCCAACAAAGCATGGCATCTAACAGTGCCATTGAATCAGGTGGCATGTCATGCACATAGGCAGGAATCGCCCTCTTTCATTCCACTCAAAGTCAAAAATCACAAGTTCTACTTCCTTTTGGACAAAGAAGGGACGCTTAACAATCCTAGACTTTTTGATGTCACAGTTGGGGCCTACAGACCACTGTAGAGAAGTAGAGATCATGCTCTTCCACACAGCAAGCCCGCAAGCAGACAACCTCCAAGAAATGTAACTGCTTTACTGAATTAAAGAAAGATTATGATTTTGAAATCTGGCATGTGATGCTTTGATGTATGTGTTTGTCTGTTTCCACATTTTGAGAAATAATACAATCTTGAATACCAGTAATAGCAGTTTGGTTCATTCATTCTTTAAATTTCTTTGTCAGTGTCCAAACTTTTACTTTACTTTTCTATTCATAGAACAGTTTATTAACAGTTTAATGAGACCTAACTAGTAATAAGAGTTACATCACTAATGTATTACACAAGTTTAAATGTACCAGTGTTATCTAGGTAATACTATGTACATTATATCTATGATAAATTTGCAAGTAAAGAAAGAGGAAATTTGTTGTCATGAACAGAAGCAGATTATACTGTTCATACCTATTAGGACAACTGTGTTTATGAACTTAAGCATGTTGGTAAACTCCAGAAGTCTTTTTAGAAAAAATGAGTAGTGCAAAATGAGCTCTGCCTAGGGGTGATTCATAGACTGACTCTTCTGTCACTGGTTTTCGTTTGGATTTGTCACTTATTTGGCTATGGGTTGCTTGAATGAAAATTAAGATGTGGAGAGAACTTTGATGCAGGGTGCGGGCTGCTGTAAAAAAAAAACTGATGGTGTGAAATTGGAATAGTAACATGAAAACCAAAGTCCAGTGAATCCAATAAGTTATGTAGTCACATCTGGGTCGATCAGGGTAATGACGTTGCTTTGCTGTGGCTTAGTCGGTTAAACAGGAGTAAACATATTAGCAGTAAACAGCACATCCTGGGTTTTGAGTGCCTTGCTCAAGAATCTTCTGGGACACCTGGTGGTCTAGTGGTTAGGGTGTTCTTCCCTACGATCAGAAGTTGGTTTGAATCTCAGGACTGCTAGTGGCACCACTGAGGTACCATTGAGTAAGGTACCGCCCCTCACACTGCTCCCGAGGTGCTAAGTCACTGGCTGTCCGCTGCTTCACTTGGTGAATGGGTTTAAATGCAGAGGAAGAAATTTACGCTGGTCACAGTGTGTGCTGTGCTGTTAATTAATTACTGAGTTTAAAAAAGACTGTAATACCACCTGTTGCCATTAGGGACCCTCATGCCTCTAGAATGAGAAATCGCAGTGAGTCACAGGAGAGTGACCAGCTTTACTACTGCAGCTCTGATACTTTCTGAAATGGCTTTAAAAAAAATCCCACCCACGCACGGTTTCCCACCCACGTGCGTTTTTACGTGATATTTGTGAAAATTTGTTCGAATAAACAACAAATAAAAGCACGATTTTACCCTACGGTAAACAACCAGATCAACTAATTTAAAGGTGATCAAAATGACGAGCATATTTTTTAACACCACTGTAACCTACTGAACTGATACGGGCATGGCTAAAATGGCTCAGATTTTTCAAACAGTTCTGAAAATGTATTCACAGATGGCCTAAAGCTATATTTCCTTTTTTTTTTAAATGTTGAAATGTGAGTTACAAATGATTATGAGGACAATAAAGCAAATGCTTGAATGACACATAGAAGGGTCGGAAAAATAAAAAGGGACAGTCTGGTGCATTTTAATTAGAAACCAACAAAGAGTTACAGACCTTAAGTGTCAAATGTGAGGAGGCACATTTGAAAATATGTGGCAAATGAAAATATTAGAAACGATGTAAAAAACAAAAACAAAAAACAAACTTGTATCTTCGTATTAGATCCTACACTGTTAACAGAAGTGCACACAATAGTCTGTAGTATTTATCTTTAATTTGAAACACCTGATAATAGCTGAGATCAAAAGGTTTGAGGCAAATAGTTGTGTTTTTAGTTTGAATTAATACTAGCAGGCGGAACAAAAAATGAAAAAAGCAAATAGTAAATTTCATGACCGGTTGAATTATTTAAAAGAAGAGAAGAACAGCTTTTTTTTTTTTTGGAGTCACGACAGCTTCTGGTCGGATGGTTTGACTGGATGGGATAGAGTGTCACACATTGCAAAGGAAGGGAGGGACTGGGGCAGACTGGAGTAGTCTAAAAAATATTCAATCACGTGCTTTTGGTTTTAGCTCAGAGGAGTGTGTGTGTCTGTGTCTGACTCGTTTCATTTGAATTCTCCTAGTGGCGCGATTATTTCACATGTCAGGATTTACCATCCAGTGGCCGGGACTGGGATGGAGGTGTGCGGTTTTGGGAAGAGTGGCAGCCTAAAGATCTTATCCTGGTATTCTTAAATCCAAGCTGAAGCTACTGTGAAACTTTGGAGAAACCCAACATGGAGATGTATCAGAGCAAAGCTGGTGCAGCATTCAGTTACGGGCCTCACAGAGAGACTTCTGCACGACTGGACCTGAACAGCACTATCCACCTACAAAAGGTCTGTACCTGTCTTCTTTTAACTTTTAACTTTAGTGGACTCAGTATAACCTCACATGACTTAGAATGAACACTGAACAGCTTCTTACTATAAACAGAATTAGCCTGTTTGTTAACTGACACTGGCTAGCACAGTTTGCAGGTATGCGTGCATATCCCATAAAACACCCCATAATCATTGTGTTTTTATTGTTTGTTTTATTCTGCATTCGTTATCTTTTGCAGAAACTCACTGAAGCAGTCACATCTTGCCCTAATCTCGACGCCGTCACCTCCAGTCCAAATCTGCACTGGCTGCTGGAGTCCTCTGTGGTTCCTGAAGCTGAGGCCGCCTGGGAAACTTTAGCCTCATTTTTGCCCTCCACACTGACAGACTGCCCCTGTATCTCCCAGTGCTCCAGTCCGGACCCATTCCATACTGGGACAGGGGGGAGACCCGAGCGCCCTGACAGAGGTCACATCAGTGAGGCTGTAAGTTGTTCTAACATTTTGCCTTTTTGTCTTTTTTAACCCACGAAAACAGTGAAAGTGGGGATGAGGCTTTTCATTTGACTCATTCAGTTATGGTAAAAGGGCGATATGATTCACACCTGAGTCACATAGGGGCCCATAGTGAGTCATTATAGTAGCATTTGCGCGGGAGTCAGAAGGCGCACCATCAGGGGGCGGACCAGCTTGTGAAAAGGGCCGTTGGTGAGTAAGAGAAGTGATATTTGGGGAAAAAAAGAATATGCTGTACTGTTTTCATCCACAAGATGGTAGTGTCATCATTGTTAGTGCCTGCTGTGAGTGTTATGTAAATGGGGGAAAAGGTTTGTGAGAATGATAGGCTTTAATAAACTGGACTTTTGTCTCTCTCTTTTTTGCATAGATTTCTCACTAGAGATTGGTTGTTATTTTCCCCTCTGAATCACTTCTAGAAAGCCCAAGAGGAGTGTGAGAGGAGGCGAGCCCGCAGGGAAAGGAACAGAATAGCTGCAGCTAGATGTCGGGATCGTCGCCGTATGCTTACGGACACATTACAAAACGTGAGTCTTGAGCATTTGCACATTTTTTCCCCAACTTTAAATGCTTTAGTCTTGTTATGCTGTTTTGCAGTGATGTGCTGTTCAGGGGCATATACTCACAATGCAAATGTGGCATAGAAATAGGGCTGAGCATGCATGAAATGAAACAAAATGCTAAAAGTTGTCTCAGGACCACTTCAGCACATGCTGGTGTCCGTCTTGGAACATAATTGACTTCTTGTGTATTAATTGTTAAGTGTGTTGCCCTTTGCTTGTAGGAGACTGAGCGATTGGAGCATGTGAAGTCTCAGCTGGAAGCAGAGATTGCTGGTCTTGAGAGGGAGAGAGAGAGGCTGGAGTTAGTCCTGGAGGCCCACAAACCTGTGTGCAAGATGGATGGCTCCACACCTGAATAATTGTCAACCTTGAACAAGTTCAGAACTGAGTCTGCGGGTTCAGACCAGTCCTAAGAACCAATGTATTCATTTAAGGAAGCTATAAATGCAATTGTATTACCTGTGTTAACTGCATGTTTTTTTATGAATAATGCAAAGAAATACAATTTAATATTCTAGTATTCCTCTTCTTTTTTGGAAATCCCCACCACTATTTGTCGCTGTTTACAAAAACAATCCTCAAAGTTCAGCTCACCTAATTACAAATCTTGCCTTTAAAAAAACAACAAGCAAAATTATTTCAGCAGCACAATCACAGCGGGACCACAAATAACATTAAGTGTCATACATCTGTCGACAAAACACAATGAATAAAGGCCAAAACTTAATGACTCCTTAGTTTGGGGGAATTTTATTTCTTGAAGTTGATTTTTATGTCTTTGATGGGGTTGCGAAATCCTGCATAGATTCAAATGCCACACTTGTTGATTGGAGTGAACTGATGAATTCTCACTGCCAGCTCCAGATGACGTGCATGCCGCAGCAGTAGGTGGCAGCAATGTAGTGCTGTAAGGAGCTGGACATGCACTTTGCAGGCTTAGAGAAAGATGCAGCTCTGTGATTCGTCCCGTGTGTATTTCAGCTGAACAGTAAGGTACAAGGTGGAGTTCGGAACTGCTTAACATCCACTGTTTGCAGATGCCTCCGACAGATCAGTACCACATCAGTCAGCTGCAACTTTGCTGTCAATTTGGTTTCAGCTAACGGTTGCTGTTCCATCTGCTGCCATTAGGTTCAGGAGTGACACGGTGAGTTGGCTACAGGTGCTGGATAGCTTATGGCCCCTTAATGAGCCTGTTCTAAGTATAGCAGTAGTTAATACGCAGCTTAGGCATTAAGTAAAGTACTGTGCAGAAGTCTTGGACACCTGCAAAAACAATATTGTAAAAGTTTGTGTTTTTTTTACAAGTATATTACTAAATATTATAAACCTAAAAAGAATGAATATATAAATAATACAGTAAATAGTGACTTTCTTTACAATATATCAATGCCTTCCTTGTGGCCAAGTATTACTTGCTTTATTAGTTACCATCAGAAACCTGGTTTGATAAGTGCCTAAGATTGTGGCATAGTACTGTAGTTCTTGAAGATAGGTCAGTATCAAATGTGTGTTTTGCACATCTGTTTTTTTCTGGGGTCAAATTTCATTTTAAGTGATCAGCCATTTCTGGATTAGTGAGTACTGAAAACTTTATAGTCATTTCCATCAATGATACTTGACAGGTGTTTAAGGTGTTCTGTGCTTTTGCAGAGGATGTCGATGGAACTAGATGTATTTGTAGGGAACACAACAATCATTGATGAAGAGGCCTACCAACTGTGGTTGGACGGATACTCAGGTGAGTCAATTACCTGGCAGAGATAGATACTGAGGATTTGTTTTTTAGTTTTTACATGAAAATATTTTTTAATTTTCATAACTTTTAATAAACTAAATGTCTATTTTTGTTACTCTGGTGTAAAGGTAATGAAAAACTATACCTGATGGAAAAGAATAACCTGGGAAAATAACTAGTGAGACAGTAGGATATCTGGTTTTCATTCTGAGCTGACTTTTTGCATTAAGACTTTTTGCATTCAGGGATGTCATGATTACTCAACTAAAATAAAGGTAATTCTTTAAAATGGACCCCCCCCCTTCCCTCTAAAACTGAACAGCTGTAAAAGACTTTACAGCCATGAGACAGTTAGAATTATTTATTTTTTAAATTTAAGTATTAACATTAATGTTTAATCATCTTGAGGTCTTTTCATACAGGGCTGACTCTTATTTTCATGTATGGAAAACATGCTCCAATGCCTTTTTTTATTAGACACTTGTGAAGATGATTATGATGAAGGAAAATGGCAACAAGTAACTTTGATAAAGCTGTCAATTTTTCAGAGACTCAGGCTTTACTGCTTACAGCTCTCCATTAAGCACGGTATTAAAAAAGGGCAAACAAATAATCAACAGCCATGAGCTATGAAGGATTAGAATGTTTATGTTTACACTTTCAAACTTGGGACTTGGTCTCCAGGCGTAATGCTTTGTTGCCTCCCTCTGGTGTAAATGATAATTGCACTAGATGCTCTTCTGAATTTTACTGGAAAATACTAGTGGTTTTAAGTAATTAAAATATTTACTTTGTTAGCTTTGTCCTGATTTATCAAAAATTCTTTGAGTTACAGCCCTAATCCCAGTCCTCTCTGTGTCCTGCAGTGAGTGACGCAGTGAGGATGCGACTGGAGAGTGGTTCTCTTAGCCAGTGTGAGGTCAGTGGAGAGGTCCTGCACAGTGACACCATGGACCAGTACAGGACTTTTCAAATGTGTGAGCGACTCCTTCACTGCCCATCTAAGCTGGCCAATCAACTCCTCTTTCAGATCCCTGCCCATCGCCAAACCATGCTCATTGAGAGGTATGGGTCCAGTGGACACGGCTTTTACAGGACTATATTCATTGTTACTAGGGCCAGACTAATGTTGAAATGTAGTCATCAGTACTAATTTTATGGAGCTACAAGTTCTGATAGCTAAAGCTATAGGCCAGGTTTTTTTCCCAGTCCTGGGCTTGGAAGATCCTCTTTTTTGTAGCTAGAAATTGTCAGAATTTAAATTTTTACTTAAACAAACATCAGAAACTAGTGTGGCACAGCTTGTGTGGTTTAAAGTGTGGCACAGCTTGTGTGGTTGTACTCCAGTTCATCATGTGTTAGCTAACCAGTCTATGGCAGACAGGAGGGCATGGAATTCCGGCCCCTTGATCAATAGTTTAAATGCATGACTCCAAAGTCTATGCTTTAGTTCAGTCTTTATGGCTCCCAGATATGGTTCAATTTGTCTAAGCGTGCAATGTATTTGTTCATTTGTAGGTATTATGAGTTTGACCATGTATTTGCTAGAGAGGTTCTGGGAAAGAAACTTTCCAAAGGGACCAAAAAGGACTTGGATGACATCAGCACAAAGACTGGGATTGCCCTGAAGAGCTGCCGTCGACAGGTGGGCCAGACAGTCAGATCTTTTATTCCTCTGGGGCTGCTCATAAGTTCTTCACCAGCTGGTGCTGTCAGCACTTACATAAGAGGAACAAATGACAGCCTGAGCAATAACTTAGCTATTTCATGTGCATAAGCTATGTTACAAATTATTCCGTATGACTGCCAGTTTTGGTCTTGTTTATAATGAGTTTCATAGTTGTATGACTATGAGTTAATTACTTAGTAGCAAATGGAATAACATATGTCACAGGTTTCAGCAGTAGCTATATCCTGATTTAAATCATACATACAAATTAAAACGTGGAGTCCCACAAGGTTCTGTTCTAGGATCTCTAATATTTACATCATACATGCTGCCACTGGGTATAGTTATCTACAAACATGGAATCAGCTTATACTGCTATGCCAGTGACACACAGTTGTATATATTAGTCAAGCCTGATTTAAAAAAAAATGAGGATTGTGTTAAAAAAAAAGACTAGATGGTACATAACTCTCTCAGAGGTCCTTCTTTTAGGTTCAGAGATGGTCTGGTTTGATGTTAGACTTTTGATTTCAGCATTGAAAGACGTCAATGTCACATTCATTCTCATGTTTTGAAGCACATATTGATTATATTACTAGAAAAACCTTTTAAAATGATTGCTCAGCTAATAAATGCACTATTGTTACATAACACAGAAAAAATTACTTCACATCTAGCTTACCTCCAGACAGGATTACTGTAATGTCCTGCTGTCATTATGTTCTATTAGGAACCTAAACACAGTTTAACCAGTCCAGAAAGCAGCAGTTAAAGTCCACACTAGAACCAGAAAATTTGAGCTCATCAGTCCTACACTGACTTATGGTCAAATTCCATATTGACTACAAAACTCTACTACTGACTGTTGGCTTTGCTCCTCTGTGTGGTTCTGTGTACCTCTGTGCGAGTACCTCTGTGTACTGATCTCCTGTTAGGAACTTCCACATGCTTAGATCACAGGGTGCTGGCTGTTAACTAGTTCCAAGAATTATAAAAGCTACAGTGGGGGAAGAGCCCTTTCATACAAATCCTTTACCTAAATCTTGTGTGTATTGATGTTTCTACATATGTAGACTGTCTGATTTGTCAGATAATAAAGATGTGCATTAGCACAGCTGGGAATATTGTTAAGCGACTGTCCCTTTCTTTCAGTTTGATAATTTCAAGAGAGTGTTTAAAATGGTTGAGGAGCTGAAGGGCCCCCTAGTGGACAATGTGCAGCATCATTTCCTCCTGTCTGATTCACTGGCCAAGTAAGAATGAAGATTACGGAAAATGGTCTTCGAATGAATGGTTAAACACAAAATATAGCACCAAAACATAATTGTTGGTCATTTGTTTCTGATTTTTATTACATTTGTTTCTCCTCTCAGTTTCTACCTCATTATCTTGGTCCTGTCTCTTTCCTCAATGTATTCTTTTTATTATTTTAACCCCATCATACTCTTCATGCCTTGATGATTGGCATCTTTCCCTGTAGGGACTATGCTGCTGTTGTATTTTTTGCAAACAGTCGCTTTGAGACAGGGAAGAGGAAGCTGCAGTATCTGTCTTTTCAGGACTTCGCTTTCTGTGCTGGCCAGCTTATCAACTACTGGACTATAGGGGCTGTTGGTAAGCTAAGCTCACATTTATGTCTATAAAAATGTTGTTTTTTTTTTAAATAAAAGTTTGATGCATTATGTAAGCATCATTAATGTTTCAAAACTCCCCAGTCAGCATAGTTCTTGTAGGGATACTAATAGGCCTGTACTGCCCAATGATGTTATGACCTGTTACCTGTTAACCTACATCTTGATAATATAGTGATATTATAATCATTGTACCTGCTGCATAATTTGCATCATTTGTTTAATCATTTGTTCAAAGGGCCAAAGAGAGGGCAGGATATGGTCATGCAATAATAAATTATAACATAAATGTGAGAGCTCCTTAAGACTGATCTAATTGTTTACAATAGCTGTGTGCCTTTTAGAACCACTAAACAGCCTTAAAAAGATATTACCTATACTGGCCAAATAAATGTGGGAACTATGTCAAATATGTGTTTGTCATTTACAAATGCCACACAGTACCCTAGTATGCGAATGTAAGTCTTTTCAGAAAGTCTGTGATAAGTATCAACAGTTTCCCATTTACATCACTCTTAAAATAGCATCCAACATCAAATCAGCCATGGCTGTCTATGCCAGTGGAAAACCAAGCAATGCTTATCGCTAGAGCAATGCTTGGCTGGATTCTACCTGGAAAACGGCAGTAATGACCGACTGGGTGCCAAGCCGAAATAAAATTGTGCAGACATATAAATTGCCAGGACTGTTATTTTCCATTGCCCTTCTCTATTTATCAGATAACATGATGGAAGACATGGATGTAGATCTGGAGAAAGAATTTCTGCATGACTTGAAAGACTTGAAGGTTCTGGTTAATGATAAGGACATGCTGGACCAACATAAAAGGTAGAAAAGCTGAATGTAGTTAATGTCAAATTAATGATAGTCGTGTCTGTGTTAGTGATTTCCCTATTTATGTTTTTTTGTGTGTCACAGTCTAGTGTGTTCCCAGCTTAGGGGGAAAATAAAAGTCTTCACTGAGATGGAGGCAAATTTTAAGGTGAGCCTTAATTGTATTTTGAAGAAAACATTGCTGGTGGAAAAGGCAGCTTTAAAGAACTGTTACATGGCAAGAGTGCTTGCTTGGCCAAATCTGATCATAACATCAGAATAAGAAAGTGGCCTGAATGTCTGCTCTGCTTCTGGGGAAAAGGCATTTCCTCACACTACTAAGTGCTTTCATATTTTTGTCACTATGTAATCCAGCGTGATCTTATGGTTTACACTTCCATGCGAAATGAATAGCCTGTTCTGTTCCAAAACAAGCATGTGACATGATTAGCTGATAGCTGCCTGTTATTATAAATTAATGACATGGATTTGCTCATGTTCAAACATAACTTGCCATGACGTATATCTCACCACTGGAATTGGATGAAAAAAAGTATCATAAAAAGACAATAATAACATGCAGTGTGATAGCCATTTTAGTTTCTTCTTCATATTGTTTTGTTGTTTCACCCTTAATTATAACATTTTGTCAGTTTTTGATGCAGGTTTCTATTTTTTTTTTTTACATATTACTAAAATACACCGTAATATTTACTGTTCATTCATACAGAATAGGTCTTAGTCTTGTTGATGTTTTGTAATTGGTTCTACAGAACCTCTCCAGAGCCCTGATTAACATTGCTTCCAAACTCACAAATACCAAAGATGTGCGGGATTTGTTCAGTGACCTTGTGGAGAAGGTAACATTTGATGGTGTTTCGAACATGCAATTGAATTAAAATGACATGACAGCTGTTTTTGACATGCTCTCTTGCTGTTTTGACTACAAACATCATGTCTCTGCTGGGATTAGACAGCTCTGTCTGAAACACTCCCTTTTGCCCTCAGTTCATTGAACCGTGCCGATCTGACAAGTGGACAGTTGGAGATCTCACACTTTTCCTCACTCACTATACTACCACTGCCTACACGCTTGAAACATTCAGGTTAGTGTGTGTACATGTGTTTGTGTAATATATAATTAAAGGAATGTTTTTTTAAATCTAATTTTCTGCCACATCTATAGCATATAGTCTGCTGCTTTGGTACGTGCAGAAGGACTTCTAATCTATCTCTTATAAGTTTTGTTCTTTTGTTTTCCATCTTACCCATGATGTAGTCCATCAGCCAAGACATGTTTGCAATAAAACACTGGAGCTACGAGGCTAGTGTCGCTAATAAATACTAGAAGTCAAAAGTCACAGTTGAATTCACTAATAGGGAAGTCTGGGGTAGATTTGTTGATGTGATTTAGGACGTAGTATGACTTACTGTGAGTTGTAAAATTAAATAAAACTTCACTGCTTCAATCAGCCATTTTAGACAACACTAGAGAAAAGGCACTCCTACAGTTGGATCAGATTATGAAAACAGACCTTGTTGTCTAAAGTCACATTGCAGTGATATTTTGTTCAGTTTCATAGCTCACAGTAACCTTAATAAAGAGCTAGATGGGCTTTGAGAGGGTTGGGAGAAGTTTATGGGATGCATTTACAGAAATTTGTGTGTCTACTGACATGTCTTGGCTTATTGAGTAAATAATGAGTTAGAGAAACAGTTTGTACATTTGTTTTTTGCCAATTTTTTCCTTTAAAAGCATGTATCTCCCTACAGGTACCAAGTGATATGGGAAAGATACATGGGCGTCATTAAAAGTTGCATCCTAAAAATGTACCATGATTAACACAATGTTCCAGTCAACAAAACCAGTCTTGCCCCTTCACCTCTAAATTCTCAGTAGTGAATCTCATAAGCACTGATTTTTAGCTCTTTCTATGAATAAAAATTGCAAGTTCAATTTATTATTGTTCGGTATTTTGTAATGTAGACTATATTAAGTAAAATAAATTAGATGATAATGGCTGATGATTGTCTTTTCTTTTGATCCTACAACCCACTGTATTCTGACATATCTACTGGGACAGATAAAACACAGAGTACCTCTGTCAGAGAAGAGATAGAACAGTGTTTTCTTGCAGTGAAAAACAACTATGACAGTGTATTCTTGTGTGAGCGTGTGTGAATATGTGCCTCAGGGGGTAGTTCAGCAGCAGGGGGCTACAGTTGGCCCAACGGCTCTGAAGAAAGCGTATGGGGGAGTGCTGATGGGAAACTTTTACTGCCTTGTAAAAACCCCTGAACTGTGACAGCTGTCACCCCCATAACTGTCCCAAATGGTAGTGGAAAATTTCAGCAGAAAAGTTCTGCTTCCTCTTTAGGAGGCCTTTTAGTTAAACTTCAGTATGACCTGCTCTTGGATTGGCTATGTTTCAAAAATACCTGAGTTCCTCAGCCGCCTCAGTGTTGTGCTAATGGTGCTCAAACCTTGGGGTAATGAAGAAATATGACATGTTCCTGGCACTCAGTTGAATATGGTAGTGTGTTCCAGCAGCAAATCCGGGAAGCTGTTCTTTGGGCTATTCCTTCCCTTTCTCACTAATTTGTGTCTGCATTCCTCAAGCCCCCTCAGAAGGGGTAAATACTGTAGATACATTTTAAAAATAAAGATGCCAAAAAGGGTGGTCCTCTAGAAAAATCACTTTTGGTTCCTTAAAAACATGAATGGATTTTTAATGAAAAGATTGTGCTTGTGTTTCTTGCTGCATGAGAGATTAATTTGGAATTTGGGCCTGAGACCAGGAATTTGAATCCTAGGGGGTTAGAAAGAGACAAGAGGAAAGAGGGGGGGAAAGGTGGGGGCTATGTGGGCTGTCTTAAGTTAATTCTATCACACACACACAGGCTGTGCGGGCTCCACACCCCTCCCCTATACACATCTATTGAGCTATTACTCAAAGCTCACTGTCTGTGGCGGGAAGGCTTAGAAGGAGCAAAAAGGGAGCCTGCATATCACAAGCACATATAAGCCCAAGCGTGAAGAGCAGAAACTCCCAACTGAGATTGTTATCCATGTGTGGAGAGGCTATAGCCCACCGTACAGGAGCTGGAGTCGTGCACAGAGTGAGTAGTTGACAGTTCTCATTATTATTAACTCATTTCTGAATTCAGTGCAGGTCATTGAGTAATTAATCAGTTATTAATCACTGAGTAATTAATCAGTTATTAATCAGTTAACCGCTGAAAATTATTCAGTAACAACCATTGAACTTAGCTGTATATCATATAGAAGGAGGAATTGAAGTGTGCACCCACAAACAGACCCTCCGTGTTTCAGGTGTTAACAGATGGCTACAATAGTCCAACCATGTACTCTTTAATGCAGCTGTAGGAATTAAACAAAGCCTCAAAGTTTATGTCACTCACTGTAACCTTAGCATTTCTGCAGCTCACACTATCTACACTTATCTAGTGCCCACTGCCAGACAGCCACATAGTCATTGTGGCCTATTATGGACTTTGTCACTAGATGATAGTGAAAATCAATCAAAAGATCAAGAGGACAGTTTTACAGCATACAAATTACTGTAACTTCTATTGCCAGAAATTCCAGAATTGCCAGAATTTTCCATTTTGTTTTTGACTATTATAACTTCAGTTAATGCAGATCATATGTCTACTGGCCTTATATCTTCTGGATTGTCCAATCTTGTCTGCAAAGGGTCAGTGTAACACCAAGTTGTTACACAGGAGCTGTTACCACTGGGCAGCTTGTTGGTTAAGTTTAGGGTCTGGTTAGGGTTAATGTCAACGAACCACAGAATATGATGGTCACAGAATTTTGTTGCACTGACACGGCTGCAGGGTTTCATTCCAACTAAGCAGGAGCACACATGATAGATGGTCTAAAGACTGAGAGCAACTTATTAAACATCAGGTGAGCTCCTCCTTGAAAAGAATGAAAACCTGAAGCAATATCAGCCCTATGTGGATAAGATGTAACATCCCTTACAGTCAGAACAAATGGAATGGTTATTGAGAGTTAGTGAGTTAGAATGTACATTCGGGTTACATTTAAAAATGTTGCTATCAATATTTAAATTGGGAGAGAGCTATACATAATTTTGAAGGCAACATTTAAGGGGAGACCAACATTTTATTCACTTTTATTAAACAAATGAAATTACTATAGTATGTGAAGCCTGTTAAAGTTTCTAAATATGTAATCCAGTCCACAGTGCACTGCTGCATTAATAAGAAACTAAGATGCAAAAATAATTAAATTCTGAATTCCATGCATTTACACATACTTGCCTATTCAGCCCTCAGCACTTAAGCCCCACCCATTTACAAGCTACAGGGACAGTCCCCCTGGAGCAACTGAGGGTTAAGTGTCTTGCTCAAGGACACAATGGTAGAAAGTGAAGGTTTTAACCTGCAACTTTGTGGTCATCGGTTTCACAGACAAGTGTTTTACCAACTAGGCCTCTACCACCACAAGTTAAAATGTGTTTCTGCCCAGATACTGTTTTGAATGAAGCACAATTAAATAAAAATAGAGGTCATTTACATACTGTTGTTTTGTATGTTGTTTCTGTAAATATCTATTTACAGAAAAAATATATACAGTAAAGCCCCGCGTATAATGAAAAAACGCAATGTTGTGATGTAAAAAAAAAAGCCAAAAAATGCCTATTTTTATAGTGTGATATGTTCCCTGTTGCCAAAGCGCTTCATTTCATTTTAAACTCAGCTTAATACATTACCCTTAAAGAAAATGTAAAGGTAAACCCGTATCCATACTGTACAGTTTACACTGAACTCCTGCAGTGCTAGAATGTAAATACCGATATTACCCCTGTATAGACTGGACTGTAATTCATGCACATGCGTTTTCTTTGGTATAAGCAGGGTAAATAAAGTAATAAATTAATTTAATTTACTGTAATAAAAATACAGTGCTTTAAGAAGAACAAAACGAAAAACACTCGAGACGCTCCACCGGGGAAATTCTGAACTGCAGTGTGTCGAAGGGCAGCAGCCAATCAGCAACAAAGAGAAATAAATAACCTTCTCGGATTGGCTACTTTCAAACCTCCCGCCTCTGAGTAAGACACACTTTCTTTGTGTTCTCGACAGTACCAAAAATGTATAGTTATATTTTATATGTGAAATGTGACTGGATTTATGTTAATATTAATGTTACAAAATTAGTAAATTATATTTTTCTTAATAATTCAATCTGCCACGCCCACTCGTCCTTGTGCATGCCCCCTCATCCTTGTCCCAGATGTCACAAAAGCAAAAAAAAATGCGGAGGATATCTCCAGCTTCCGCGAAACAATTATTAGTTGGATTCTCAGAAAAAATCTGCAAGAGACTGAAGCCGCAACTGCATATAAGTGGGGGGGGTTACTGTATTTAATTATATATAAACAATTTGGGACCATTTCTTTTCCATTTTGGCACACTGTATTCAAATATGGATAATTCAAATTATGTATTCAAAATAGTATATTTCAAATTGTGCAAAAAAAAGTCAAAAGTTTATACACAAGGTTTTGTTCTGACAGATAATTTATTGTTCTCAAAGGCAAAAAAACCCTAAGAGGATAAAATGTAAGAAAAATGTAGGATATAAGTAACTGATTTAAAAGGGAATTCAGTCAAAAGAGAAATCATTTTCAAAACAGTTCTATAAATGATTTTTTTTATCAGATGGTGGTAGGAACCAGAGGTCACATATATTGGCTTTTTATTTGCTATGTAAAATGACCAGTGCATCTAAATTTGTTTTATGAGTTTTTAGATACAATATTAATAATGCTAAAATTGTGGTCGGTTAATATACATTTTTGGGGGGGGATATTTTATCTTTAAATAAAATTGTGGAAAAAACACATTTTACACCAAATTTCAAAGCTATCATGTCCCAGCTATCATGCAATGTATTAATTCATAACTATTTGAAGTTAGGTTTCAGTAAGAAAGTGTTTTGTTGGCCGTCAACTCTTCTGACATCTCTCACTTTTGACTGAGCAAGTTTCTCTAGAACAGGGCATGTAGCATAAAATAATGTTAATGACTTAATTATGCAGAAATGTGGAAAAAAAGCACCGAGCACAACACCCCCCCCAAAAAAAAAACAAACAAAAAAAACCACCACCAGATCACAAGGCAGAAATGCAATTCTGCTTTCAAACATCATCTGTGCATACACTATCTAATTTTAACAAAGAGCCCCAAAGGGCTATGACAGTTGATCTATGTTAACACAAAATGTCATCAGACCAAAATTTTCTAACACTTTATCCATTTTTCTTTTTCTTATTCTCCTGTTTTAAGGTTCCTACAAGGTTCAGCCACAACTAAACAGCACCTATTCCACCTTTTGGTTTGGCAG
>JBBIGA010000022.1:6901208-6926234 GCA_037576975.1 Alestes dentex | reverse complement strand
CTTATTCTCCTGTTTTAAGGTTCCTACAAGGTTCAGCCACAACTAAACAGCACCTATTCCACCTTTTGGTTTGGCAGACTTGTGTATGCGTGCACACAAGCCTAGAAGTCTTTAAAAGGGTCTACACATCTGCTCCTACATTCTGTGGAACCCTGGTGTGTGTGCAGTTGCTGTAATTATGAAGGAAGTGTATGTCCTGCTGTGTGTTAGTCTGACCCTCCTCCCTGTTACACACTGTCAGTCACCTGCTGCGGAAAGTGACACGTATACGGTGAGCTCCAGAATCATTAGAGTCTTGTAATATCAATCAGAATCAGATTAATTCATTAGCCAAGAAAGTTTTTGTAAGTTGGTGATAGCGATAAAATATCATATTGACAAACGTAACTTAAAGTCATCTGCTTATTCTAAAAGATATGCACCATTCACAACTATTTAAACAACTACAGATACATATCTATTGCATTTCTGGCAGCTTTATTTTGAAGAATGTTGGCTTAAAGGTATTTTTGCTAGAGTTCTGTAAAGCTTGCCTAACCTTGTAACAGAAGATAAGAAAGGACACAGCCATGGGCAGAGCATCAATAGGTCAAATGGTTATGTGCTCACAGTACACAGACTGATGTTCACTTTAAATTTCAGGATCACATTTTATGTTATACTCAGTCCTGTGTTGCATAAGGCCAGACTAAACAGTTCTTGGCACAGTAGCTGTTTTGGTGTAACATAAAGTACTCTAAAGTGACAGTGCATTTGTGAAAATGTGTCTCCATATTTCTCTCTCTGTGTCAGGCGTGCACAGATGGCTATGAGTGGGATGCGCAGACCCAACAGTGTAAAGGTGGGTGGCAGGTCATGAGAGAGAAAGAAAGATAAAGAGAGAGAGAAATGTGATAAGATGATACGTTCATTACTATGAGCTGTGAAATGTCGCTCACACAGATGTCTCATCCTTGCATGTTGTCTGTTTGGATCTGTCTGCATGTTCTACTGAAGAGACTAAAACTGTCCTTTCCCATCTCTCCTTAGACATAAACGAGTGTGAGACAATCGTAGGAGCATGTCAAGGAGAAATGAAATGCTTTAACCACAATGGGGGTTATCTGTGTTTGCCTCGCTCAGCCTCTGTCATCACCGCCCCTGAGCCCTCTGGCCAGTCAGAGTCTAGTCTGCCCGTGGGCTCCAATGAGGCATTCAGCCCCTGTCCTGTGGGCTATGAGGCTCACAAAGATGCCTGTGTAGGTAAGGGAGGTAGAATGATACCTTTGTATATTCTGGCATGCCTTCTAAGTATGCTTGTTGGCATAGAGATCATTATGAATTGTAGTTTTAGACACCTGATGACCTCAAAATGCTCAAAATACATACATATAAGAATGTGGGCATTACATCTAAACGAGCTTGTTAGATATGCTGTTCTAAAACCATGGGCATTAATATGGAGTTTCCACCCTTTGGAGCTATAACAACTCTTTGAGGATTTTAAAGCGTGCTTGAGGGAATTTGCATCCATTAAACAAAAAGAGCCTCTGTGAGTTCATGCACCCAGTTCATCCCAAAAGAGCCTCTGTGAGTTCATGACCCAGTTCATCCCAAAAGTGTTTATTTTTCTTGAGGTGAGAGGTCAAAATGATCTTGATCATGATGCTCAGCCATTGAGATCCATTTTATGAAGCTCCTGGCACAAAATTTTTGAGCTGATTTTCCAGAGGTAGTTTGGAGGTAATTTTCACATGCTATGTACTTTAGCACTCAGTGACTCTGTAAGTTTCTGAGGCCTACCACTTGGTGGCTGAACTGTTTTTGCTCCTAGATGTTTCCATTCTGCAATAATTGTTAACCTGGGTAGATGTGGCAAATATGAAACCCATTCTACTGTTCTGCTGAAACTGTCTGTCCATGGAGAGTGCATGTCTTAATTTCATGATGGAACACCTAAGAGGAGGTGATTATATTTATATAAATATTTTGTACAGATGTGGATGAGTGTATGCTGGGCCTGCACAACTGTCAGCCAAGTCAAGAGTGCATTAACACACATGGTACCTTCACTTGCCAATGCCCTGATGGTTACAGCAAGATTGGTTTGGAGTGTGTTGGTGAGAAAAAAAGGATTTTCATATAATCTGAAGTCAGCATCTTTTCAATTACACTTTTTGAGTGTCATTATGTCAGTGTATGTTAACACCCTTTTTTGCTGGTAGATATCGATGAGTGCAGGTACCGCTATTGCCAGCATCGATGTGTGAATGTGCCCGGATCTTTCTCCTGCCAATGTGAGCCAGGCTTTCAGCTGGCAGGGAACAACCGCTCCTGTGTGGGTGAGTCAATAACCCCCATCATGACAATACACTTTGATTTTGTGTTAACCAGCTGGTAGATATTTCTGAGCCATTGTCTGCCCCAGAACTATCAACTTCAAAGCGTTTAAATGAAGATTCGGTTGGTTTGTGATTATATAGTGTGCATCTCATGTGTTCCTATAGTATTTATGAGATCCAACCCATGTCTACTTTGACATTCTGTCATGTTGATCTATTCTAAACAACTGAGATATTTTTAATAATTTCAGAAAAAAAACACCCCCATCAAAATATTTGTTTTGTTGCTTTGCAGCCTGAAATGAGGACCCAAAAAACTAATTTCCAACTGACAATTACTTTCACTTTTTTCTGCTTAGACCACTTTGTGGTCAGTTTTGCTGTGTTCTTTGGGTCATTGTCTCATTAGAAAGTGAACTTTCTTCCCAATGACAACTTTCTGGCAGAAAAAAAAAATCTTCTATTTTGACAAGATCCCTTTCTGCCGAAACACCCCCACAACAGGATGCTACTACACTTTTCTGCAGGTATGGTGTTCTTTGGATGGTAAACTGTATTGGCTTTCTCCCAGATGTACCATTTGGTTTTGAAGTCAAACAGTTCAAGTGGAAAAAACTCTTGAGGCCTCAGGATCTTCATTTGCGGTGGCCTTTTTTCGTGCACCCACTCTTTTACAAGCCACTGTAACTGCTTCAAATTTGCCATAGGGCTCTTGGTAGCCTTTCTAACCAGTTCCCTTCTCGCATTTCTATCTAGCGTGGAGGGATGGCCTGATCCAGAGAGGGTCCTAGTCGTACCAAACACTTTCAACTTCTTAATTATAGACTTTACTGTACTTTTAGGGATTAATAAAGACTTAGATTTTTTTTGTATCTGTCTCCTGACTTGTGCCAGTCTACAGTTTTATCCCTGAGATCTTCTGACAGTGCCTTACTGCCTATAGTTGATTGTTTGCTTTCAGTTGCACCACCAAATACTGGAATGCACCAGGAATAGATCACAGGTGTAAGGTATGGTGTGTAATGGAGGTGATTGGTTAAATATAGCTGGAAATTTGTGTGTTTGTTTGTTTGTATGTGTGTGTGTCTGTTAATTTAAGGCTATAAAGCAAAAAATGTGAATATTTTGAAAGGGGTGATTCTTTTTTTATACATATTCTTTTTATATAAACTGTATATCATTTTTGATGGTAAAATAATATTGTGCTGCACAGTTAATGTTGACTGTGAATACTGTTCAAATTTGTTTTGTTTCTTCTATTCATGTGTTATAGTTATCATTATTGTTGTTGTTTTTCTATGATCTCTGTGTGTGAGAAAATATGGCCTGTGGGCATTTGTGGGTGTTCAAGCACTCATTGTCCATAGTAATTTTTTTAAATAGGTTTTTGAACACAGTAGTGTCCCTTTACACTGTATGTAACTTTTGCTGAATGTACCAGTAGAAATGTGCCAAAATGACTAATAAAATGTGAATTGTTTATTAGAAGTACATTAGAAGTAAAATACTTTTAATATCTTGTCTAAAGTTCACATTTCATTTTTTTTAGACAGCAGTGCTAAAGCCACAGGCTTGTGGATTCAAGTTGTGTGTTTGTGTGTGTGTGTATTGTACAGATATGAATGAGTGTGTGCTGACGTTCTGTTCTCTATGTTCTCTGTCTTTCCAGATGTGAATGAGTGTGACATGGGTGCGCCATGCCAACAGAGGTGTTACAACACTTATGGGACATTTCTGTGTCGTTGTGATCAAGGCTATGACCTCAGCCCTGATGGCTTCTCGTGTAATGGTCTGTGTTCTTCTGGTCCTCTTGATTGCTCTGAATAAATTTGTATTAGGAATCTGTTTATTTAAACTGGATGAGTGATCTTTGAGAAATTAGAACACCAAATTAACATACAGAAGACATTTTTCTTTTGGCAAAGTGATGCCTACCAATCCATTTACAAAGTCATACATTATCCTGTAATTAGTCAAGAAAGATTGGCATCCAATGTTTACTTCTCTATTTGCTCTAAGCCAGTGATCAAAAGCCCTGTTCCTGAAGATCTACTTTCCTGAAGGGTTCACTTCCAGCCCTGACTAAACACATCTTATCTAGATCATCAGTCCACATAATTTGCGTCAAATGTATTGCTGTTCTAGCCTGTTTTACAGTGAGCACACATTTGCCTCAAACCATGTTGAGTTGTTAAATACACTGTTCAACATGCCTTAAGACACGCATGTCTTAAACAATAGACAGAGTGCGTTACACAAGGGTTTAAAAAAAAAATCTAGCATGCATAATGATGCAGGAGCTGGATTACTGTCCTTCAACTTCTTATATATTATGTCATCAAAAGGTAAATGCTGCACAAACTTCATGTATCGTATTGGAAGCACTGTAGAGTGACTTGATGAAAGAGGCTATGGTTAACTGAAACATATTTTCACTACATACCAATGCTCATAACATCCCTATAAACCTATATACATATTTATAAAGTGTCCGTGTTAAATTAGGTTCAACTCAGATAGCAAAGTTTGCTAGTTTAGCGAGGTAACATTAGGAGTAAGAATGAAATGTCTTAAAAGTCTGACCAAGTGCATTGTGCATCACAGTAAAATAATTTTTACTGGATTACTGAGCTACAGCTTCTCACACTGAATGCAAACTCACAAAGATTTTACTGTTTGGGAAATATCCTGCTCAGCTGAATTGAGGATTTTTACTGGTTCTATTGCTGAGTTTGACTAAATTCGCCTTGTAGCTCCAGTGCAAAACTAAAGAAGTACACTTTAAACATCTGTCTTGGCTGACTGAGCACATTTAGACTGGAAAAAATTGCATAGCACTGCTTTTTGGCTGAGCTCTTTAAGTGTCTGCTTGTCTTTGTCCCACTCACTCTCACTTTATCTGCAGATATTGATGAGTGCAGCTACTCCAGCTACCTGTGCCAGTTTCAGTGTGTAAATGAACCAGGCAAATACTCCTGTGTGTGTCCACAGGGCTACCAGCTTCTGGGCACAAGGCTCTGCCAGGGTAAGGCTTTGTTTGTGTGTCAGATCATTTCTATTGCTCTCCCTCCTATAACATTTCACACTGTGGTAGATGCACATTTTACAAATGGAAGCAGTGACTCATAAAGATGAATAGCCAAGCATTTTCTTCCTTATTTATTTATCCAGAATTTGCCCATTTACACTTTGCTGTGATTGTTCATTGTTCCCATCTGGTGGTAGATGTGAATGAGTGTGAGTCAGGCAGTCATCAGTGTGCAGAAAGACAAAACTGTGTAAATGTCCATGGAGGATATCAGTGTGTGGACTCCAATCGCTGCCAGGACCCATATGTCCGAGTCTCAGGGAAGTGAGTAATGCACCCACATGCATTCAGAATAATGGTCCACTGTGGCAACAAGGCAGTTTATGTTCACTTGTTTCTGAGTATTTTATGTACAGGACCACTGAAACGTTTGGAAACAATTATCATATGTTTTTTTTTGGTTTTGTTTAAATGTTTCCAGATACTTCTTCTAATTTGTAAATTCAGCTATTTTAATGTGCATCCATTACTGAATCAGGAATTCAGTTGTGGGGACTAATGAGATGGCCCAGATAGCTGTACATGAACCTAAGGTCATCATGCTCAGTGCCAGGCTGAATGCAACTGAATCCTTCCAGCAATATTTCCATATCTAGTTTAATGCCTTTTCAGAAAAGTAAAGGCTGTGACTGCAGCAAAGAGGGGGTACATTTATTTGATAAGTCCTTGATTTCAGAAGTATTCTTGAATGAATGGGTGCCTCCAAACTTTGGGACATATAATGTGTACAATATAGATTTGTATATTGAATATTGTATAAACTAGCCAAATGAAATGTATTTTGTGTTTTAATTTATTCATTAAATGTATTTTGGGAACAACAAGGTATTCATTGATATTATACATTAGATATTATACAGTAATTATCTGCCTTTTTCAAAATTGAACTTTCTTTGTGAAGGTTCACATGATCAGAAGAAAAAAAATGAAGAAGAGAGGTTTTGTACTTAGTCTGTTCTTACTCCCCTACAGTCGCTGCATTTGTCCGTCGGTGAAGCCAGAATGTCGTGACCTGCCCTACTCTATTGTGTTTCGCTACATGAGCATCACCTCCGAGCGCTCTGTGCCCTCCGATATCTTCCAGATCCAGGCCACGAGTGTTTATCCTGGAGCTTACAACACCTTCCGCATCCGCTCTGGGGACGATGGTGGAGACTTCTACATCCGAGTGAGTGAAGACGCCATTATGAATAAAAATCTATTGACTATTATTCCACCATTCACTGATTAAAATTTACATCCTGTCCTGGACACACCACTATCCCAATTTTAATGATGCTCCCTGTGCATCAAGAAGTGTTCCCAATTATGGTACAAAACAACAAATGATGCCCCCATCACTTCCTGTAGTGTATTGCAGTCATTTAGAATGCCCAGTAATATTATATATACATGTAGTTTTTAAAGCAAGACGCTACAGGCAGAAATGACACAATTTTTCACTTTTAATCTGATTAATTATGGAAAACGATTAAAAACATCTCTTTTCTTTTAATCCGATCGATCGAGAAAACTACTCATGTAAACAGGCAAACCGATTATTAGAACACTTCTCTTGTTCCTGCGCATGTGCGTGAGCTCGCGGCTGGTAGCTACAAGCTAGTAGCCAAGTAGAGTTTACCCCAGCTGAGTGAGTTTACCTCATGTGCAGCAGTGAACGAAATAAAAACAAAAACAAAAACTGGTCAGTCGCTGACACTACGTTTTTATTGGATACGTTAAAACAGTTCAATATCGTGGAGAGATTGGATGGGTGAAAAATCCGATCAAATAATTTATGACAAATTGCGTCTATAACATGTCTGTCATAAAACTGTCAGAAAATACATAGAAATATATTCATTCACATCCACTAGCTTCCAACTGTAATTTCCAAAATATACAGCAGTTTTAATGAAGGTTTAGCGTCACTTACACTCAAGACACAATCATATCCTGTCATATATGGCTGAAAAGCTTTCCTGTAACAAGAATATACACATATGTTAATTTCTATTGAACTAATAACACAATTCACAAAATTGGTGCGTGTTTTCTGGGATACCACTTACTATTTCAATTTGGAAGTCTATTCTTGTTCAAAGTTGCTCTTTTAAAAGTCAATGTCTTCCCACATTCAAAAGCAAAACTATAATATTCTAGTATACCTAGTATAACCACATAGTATACCTAGTATAACCATATTTTTTTCTGATTTTTTACATATGCAGTTGTATACATAAAACTCATTTGCATGTCTAAATAAAATGTTTTGCTAACTTTACAGTACAAAACACATTTGTAAGAATATAAGTAATCACCTGTTAAAATTCATTGTACTGTGGCTTTAAAAAAATGATCTGTTTTGTAAGGTGAAGGAAATCAATTTCAGTGTCTTGTTCACTTTTAGTTTTGTCTCATTTCTGACACTCGGTGAGGTCAGTATGTATAACTCTGGAATGTTTCTTCTGCTGTTAGTTTTGAGGGTTTTGTGATTAACACCTTCTCAGCTGGTCAACTGGTAGACAACAGTCTGGTTCATTAAGATCTTAGATGTCACTCTCTTCTTTGTTCATAGCAAATCAACAATGTCAGCGCCATGTTGGTGCTGGCCCGGGCAGTGACTGGACCCAAAGAGTACGTTCTGGACCTGGAGATGGTTTCCGTCAACACTCTTACCTACCAAAGCAGCTCAGCCCTGCGCCTCGCTGTCTATGTGGGGCCCTATGCTTTCTAGAGAGAGAGGAAGGGAGGAAGCGTGAGAGAAAGAGACAGCGTGTGGCAAGATGCTGCGAGAAGTCAGGATGAGTAATGATGATGAGAGAAAGGTGTACAAGTGATACTGAGATTGAGCCTGAAATTTGACACACTTCTAAGGGCTAACAAACCTGTGAAATGTTTTTTTTGTCACTATGTGTCTTCCTTTAGCCTTTGAATGTGGGCTTTTTTGGAAGGTGTTAAATCATTGGTACACTCATTTCTCTCACTTTCCCACCCATACAATACACTCAGACACAATAAAACCTCAGGTGTTAATAAACTCATTCTGTATAAAGTCCATGGGAGTAAATTTAGCTGCCTTTGAGATTACTTATTTCCAAGCATTTTGCTTTGCTGATTTCTACAAGTTGCTAATACTCTGTAAGAGTTCTTTCAATCAGACACTGCCAGTTTAAACCACCTTCTCTTTCCTGTCAATGATCTTATTTTATTTTTTTAATGTATAAAATATTACTCTTGATAGATAAGACCATTGTTTTAGCATGCTCATTTTAAAGAGGTCAGTGCATATTTGCAGTTTTCTAGAGGCTTTTTTGTCTAAGAGATGCCAAATTTACATTATAGATTTTTTTAAAGAATGAAAATACTGTCTTGTTTTTTAATGGGAATAAAGTGCTATCAAGAGCCTGTCTGTGTGCCTTTGCCTGCTCTACCATATATGCATGCATGCTCTCTTTCTTTTTCCTTCTTCTCTAATGATGCCTCTTTAAGTGAATATAGAATATATCCACTCTTTTATATGCATTTATATTTGTTGTACATTTTATTCAGAGGCATTATTAGTTTAGCATGTGGGTTAGTAACCCTCTTCAAAAAAAGGACACAGTCGATATAGATTGTTTTTTCCTCTGGAAATTAAATAAAAATACATGCAACCATGAAATCACATGATATAGGGCCATGTTAAACTGATGATATAAGAAGCACATAAAACATCAGTCCAGTTAATTAAAAGGTGCGCACATCTCTAAATAACTTGTCATTTTTGAGTAAACCACACTCAAAAAGGAAATGTTGGCATAGATGTCAAATAAAATTCAGAAGAAACTACAGAAGAAATATACAAAATACACAATACACAAAATACTGTAGAAATAATCATAAAATATGCGCATTAGGTGTGATATACTGATACACAATGACGTTTGTCTACAGGAAGTACAATTATTTACAATTTAATATAATAACCTGGAGTATGTTATTGTGCATGTGTGCAGCTGATGACAGAAACAGGAAGTCTTTATTGAAAGAACTATTACCTAGGGTATACAGTGTTTGTCTTGGATAATATTACACTCTGCTTTCTGTTTGTGCATCAGTAAGCTGTTTTGTGTAGGTATCTAGGATGAGCAAATATGCTGATTGTATTAATTAAATTCCTCCACAGGGTGACAGTGTAGCACACACACACATTGCTCGACGCAAATGAGTCTCTGAGAGATAGTGTGGGTTGTACAACAATGTTGGAAAACTTTCTTACGTGAGATCATATTGAGAATCAGTGTAGAGATTGTCATGTGTGAGCTGTGTGGACACAATGAATGGAGAATCATTGTATTTACATAAAGACTAGTTGAATTTGGTGAACAATCAGCATTCTCCTTGGAGAAGTAAAAAAAATGACATTTTACATTTAATTGTCTTCAGATATGTTTTAAACAAGCTGAGATGGAAAACTTGACAAATTTGACAATGTGAGATCCTTTTAATTCTCTGAGGGTAAGTTTATGGTGAGTTGTAGGCATAGTAACATTTAGTTACAGTGAAAAAAGTCAATGGAAATGCCCCTCCCGCTCTCTCAGTGTGTTTGTGTATGTGTGTGTGTGTGTGTGTGAATGAGTATGTGTAGTGTTACACTGCTGCTTATAGTCTGCTATGTGGGTGTCCAGCAGGGTGTAGATGAGCTCATTGATGGCCGGTGCTGGCACAGAGGGCTAGTGGGTAGAGCAGCAGATGGGAGTAGGTGGGACATAGTGTAGAGTGAAACCAAGGCCATCGCAGCCTTAGGACATGTGACTTACAGGGTGAAACACATCCTCAGACTGTCTCCTTCCTAAATACTCATTTCAAACAACCGACTAGGGTCTCTTTAAAAACATTCACTATCTTTAAATTGCCATATGCTGGGTAATCCCATTTATCTGTGTTTGCAGTAGTTGTCTCACATAGTCAGTTTTTTGTTATTTGATACCAATTTGCAAAATAGTAAATGCAAAAACAAAATCAGGCCAGTTATGAGTATATTCATTGTTATTTATCATTAAAAACAACAACATTAATCACAAACAAGGAATGTCACAAACAAAGGAGTCCTGTTTGACTCCAAATTTAGAACTAAAGCCTTGTTATTTTTTACTAAATAAATGTTAATAAAGGTCTCTGCATCTATTTCTGTGGGAGTAGCAGAGTAAAGTACAGCTGTGTCAGGGACGCACTAATTTCCTGTCCGCCCCCTCCTCACACATATCACAATCAGGCCTTTAGTAACAGTATCAACTAATTACCACTGACAATCATGAATGGCCCAATCAACAGATGAACAAATCTCCCACTATGACTATCAATGAAGAATTGCAGCGTAGCAGGTGAAAATATAACAGTCAAGCAATTGTGTCACAAATGTCTTTCTTTTGAATATATCACCTAAAGTGCAATGTTCTTTCTACCCAGAACAACCAGTACAGCAATGCACAGATCCTTAGCAGAAAAAAAGCTTGGCTGGTGTGAAGAGGTGATTATGTAAACATTCATCTCTTTGCGTTATGCAAACACACACCGGGTTCAAGTGTCCAATCTCTCTTCCCACTTTCCTATAATTTCTTAACACTTAGCAACGATACCACATCCCACTCCATCATTAATAAAAAGATTACATTGTTCTGAGCACTCTGAGGTGTTTGTTGCCATGATGACTGTCAAGCAATTGCTTCAAGTGTACACTTGATAAAAAATGAAATTAGTAAGAGACAATGTCATGCCGTGGTACCGTGACGGTTGGCGACCGCTAGAGGCCACCTGGGTCTTTTGTTGAGGGTATTCCTGAGCACACCAGGTTTGAGTTAATTTATTATGTGTTTCAGCTGCCGGTGTGCTCAGGAGAAGGAATGCTTGTGTTTTGACTGGGGTTTGGGGTTTTGTGTTGGGCTGTTTAAGTTAGTTTGTGGTGGACCTCAGTGTCGGTCCACCGTCATTATGGGTTGGTGTTTCTTCTGTCTCCTTTTGTTTAAAGAGTCCTGTTTCTGGCCCTCGTGCTAGTTTTGTTTTGGTTCGTGAATAAAAGGTATTTGAAAAAGGATGTCTGCAGGCCAGGAGCTCTCGCTTTGGCTCGCTGAATGGCGAGGCGGGAGATCCACGGTTCAGAGATGAAGGAGACGAAGTGGTTCATGACACTCACACCTCCAACCCGCTGACCGGCTGCCCGGGAAGTCTGTGACTTCCTCCAGCACTCTCTCACCCCAGCTCGTGCCCGACTCGGCCCATGAGGCGAGCTCCTGGCGGGACCAGCAAGCCTTGTGTGAGGGCCCAAAGCACGCTGGCACTTGAGGCATTGCTCCTGAGCGACGAAGCCATGCCAGCTACTGAGGGCCCAAGGACCCTGCAGGATTAGCACTGCAAGTGCTACCTCCAGGCTGTACACGACCCCGCACGCCACCGAGGGCAATCGCGGTCCAGAGTCACAAAGCCACCATCGCGGCCCAGAGTCAAGCAGCCGCTGTCGTGGTCCAGAGTCAAGCAGCCAGGGTCGTGGAAAACGCAGTTGAATGGGAGTTCAGATCTAAAGCGCTCCCCAGTGTCCCAGAGCACACTTGTGAGCAGGTGTTCAGATCTATAGCACTATAGCGGGTGTTCAGATCTCCTAAAGGAGAGGCTCATAAGGCTGATAATACTGGCAGTAGAAATGGCAAGGTGGGACTCAGCCTGGCAGAGCCATCCCTCAAAGAGGCTACACCCTGAGAGGGTTTCATCGGTGCTACCCCAGAGCTCTGGAGGGCTCTCTGACACCCGCTCCATCTACCCTTCTGTCCAGTCCTCCAGTGTGGCTAGGTCCCGTCTGTCTAGTTCTTGGCTCAGTACCCTTTGTCTTATGTCCAGTCACAGACCTGGCAGTTTGGTGATCTGTCTCAGTTTGGTCCCTTTTACTCTGTTTAGCTATGTAGTCCTGCCTGGCTCATTTCCCCCTCCTTTCAGCTCTACCTTTGTCCTGCCCCATGTTCAGTGGGTTCACCTGTGTATTTGTAAGTCCTCCCTACTCAGGTATTCCACATCCTCATCTCCCTTTAAGTACTCCTGAGTTATTGTTCAGTTTGTCAGTCAACCATAACCCCAAACCTGTCATTCCTGTTAGTACTTTGCCCCATTATCTTTTATTTCATTTATTTCTCTACCTATTTTTTACTTTGTACTCATTTTGAGTTTGCATTTTGTAAATAAAATCCTTACCACATTAGTGTCTGCTTCCAGTCCTCCCTCAGCGTTACAAAAACATGATTTTTATGCCTAATTTAATATGCCTGTCTATGTGAAATATAAGCACAGCCAGCCAGTGCTCTCACTGAGGATACTTACAGGCTGTCTTAGAAAAGTGAAATGTCAGTCACATAAATAGCCTCCTTTTATAGGAGAGGGGAAAACATTCATGACTTTAATGTATGTGAATGTTTAGTGTATATTATTCTTTAGTGTATATGAAGTTAGTCATCTACACAAAATGCACAAAATGAGAAAAAACTGTCATGATGAAAATAATTTATTTCTATATTTATGTATTTATATTTGAGGTGAGGTTGAAATAATGAGACTCAAACACAGTCCTGCAACTTCTGGGAAAATCAGGCTTTTTCTTAGGGTATGGTAGATTGCCTTCAGTAAGTGCCATTGTTCTGCTTTGTGATCAGAGTAGTTTTGTAATTTAACTTAATTCAAACAGTCTAGCCAAAAGGAGTTTAGGGGCTGAGGAGCACTAACCTACAAAGCTCTGCAGTTTCTGCAGATCAAGCAGACAATTAAGTGCTCAGATGATGTGTAAAAGATATTACTCATTTCATGTAATCCCAAGTGCTGCATCAATCAGCATCTGAGGGAGCCCATCCCCCGCCATTTTGTTTTCAGCAGATGGCCACACCACCCACGTAATAAACAAAAAACTCCAGAGGGAGCTCAGGGGTTAGGGCGGCAGCTCCTTCTCTGCAGAGCTCTCCCCAGGGCCAAGTCCTCTGAGGATCCAGCAAAACTTTTCAGCTAAAGCAAAAGACCTGCCCATATGTCCTGACTTGCATCAAACTTTTACATACGTCTCTTCACCTCTGTCCCTGTTCTTTATTCTACAAACCTTCCATTTTCCTCCATTTCATTCATTATCATTTCACTATTGTTCGTTAGGTCAAGCACGCTGTCATTTGATCAGTAATGGCCATAATTGCAGTGCCTGGCAAGGGAAAAATATACAATTATGGACATATTAGTGGTCATAATGGTGACTCAGAAACAGACATGAAGTTGGAGGGTACAAATAAGAAGAGGTAACACCGGTACAAATACCACACATCAACTTTAGACAAAGACTTTCATAAAAAATTAAACAAATAAATGAATAAGAGGCAGAAGAGGAATAAGAAGAGGCAACACCAGTACAAAAAACACACATCAACTTTAGACAAAGACAGATTCCCATGAAAAATTAAACAAACAAATAAACAAGATCAGCTCAAACTGCAAATGCAAATACACATGATGCTTCTTCTTGCACCACTAAATTCCATTCAATTGGAATTTAGTGGTGCAAGTATGGTTGTCCATGTTTTAAAGCAATGACTCTTTATGCTTAATGATTTTATTTGGTTTGTTTTATTAAAACATGAATCAGTTTAAAGAGAATGAGATCTGTATCAATTTCTAAAAATAACCTGAACGGCCAAGGTGGAAAAAAGAAAGAAAAGACACAAGCTTATCATGTATATGAAGCGTTTGCTCTGCTTACCAAATCATTGCTTTTATTTTTTAAACTTTCTCACACTTTCATGCATGCATACACATACATGGGCACACATCATTGAATACCAAATGCATACACATGTGGCATATGCACTCTGGCACTCACATATACAGACATGTTTTTGGCCTTTGACCTGGTCATCCTTGCTTTTTCTTTTATTTCTTATACTGTTGTTAGGAGACTGTTGCTTTAGCAGACACTACATACTGAGTGCAGAAGGGTGGTAATATAGTCTGACATTGCTCCACTGCTGACTATAACAGAAGGCTGACTGAAATAGTCAAGCTTCATCTAAAAGTTGTGTCACATGTGGTATTTTTGGTATTAACTGTACACTCACTGGCCACTTGATTGCAAGCACCCATGGGTGCACATTAGTGGTGTGCAGTTAGAGACCATGTCCCATTCACAGTTTGTGTCTGTCATTGTCTAGCCCTTCATTAATGGTCAGTTTCTCACCTCAATATCTGGATTTTTGTGGTGGGCTGTTATCAATCTATAAGTAACACCATTGGGTCTCAAATTGTGCTGAGAATAACCCATTACCCTAATAGTGTCTCAGCAGTGGTGCTGGCGTCCAACTGTCCAATAGTGGGTCGGCTAGAGGGTGGCCATGAAATTCTGGTGGTCAGGAGTGTGTATACAAATGACCTAAAAGGTAGGTTGAGCTCCTGAAGTAGGCAGTGAGTCTAGGTAAACAGTAAGTGTTTCTAATAAACAGAATGATGAGCAATATAGCGATATGAAAAGAAAACAATAGTACTGTCCAAAGACAATCTCCATTTTTTTAAAATCATTTTTTATTATTATTTTAATATGACTTCCACATAAATGGTAAACTGTTGCAGTAAATAGGATACAAATACAGCTTAAATGAGACAAGAATTTAAATAGCAAGAGAAAGCAGAGAGAACCATAAGGAGGCACATCTCACCATCATCTTCCATCTTGTCCTGCCTCAGCATTTGAGTGGGAGAGTTGCCAAGCAACAGACTGTCGTTCTTATAAGGAATGAAGTGAGGACCTTGATTCTCCCTGTTTAAAAATATACAGGAACAAAAAAGTGAAAGTATGAAACCAGACAAGTGTCCTTCATTTGGTGCACACATGTTTCTCTTGTGCATAAATGTATGCTCTGTGCACGCATACTTAGTTGTATAAGAAAAAATTCACTTCACATCTCCCCCGAATTCTCGAAAAGTAGTCTGCTTGCATTCATCTAAGTGGTGAATGGTGCATTAGTGTGCAGAGGCTAGCAGACAAAGAAACCTCATATATTCTGAAAGTTATTTTTATCACTGATGACCCATCCACTTCTACTAGAGACTGTCTCAGACCACCTATGATCATCTTAGGACTAGAAGTCCTGTTGACTAAACTTAATTATGATTCTGTTTTTTCCACTTAAAGTACTGAAGAGAATGAACTGATAGATGTGTGACTGGTTTGCTCTGTTTGTCATATTGTATTTGATGAAAGAACTAAGTCCTTCTGCGCATAACTGCATACTAACAGAAACATGGATAGTAGTTTATTAAGGTACTTTTTAAGGCTTAGTTTACATTAAGAGAATGTTTAGAACAAAAGCTGTCATACTTCTACATTCCTCACATACACAGTCTAGTTTTTAAATGCACAAGATCACAGGTTCGGGGGAATGTTTTTGTCGTGATCCTTGCTTATTTGCAGTGAGCTGGGAAATAAATGTAGCAGGCTGCAGCCAATCATAGTGTGTGTGTGTGTGTGAAGGGATTAAATCGTGGGATAAAATCACTTGTTTACTGTTTATTTTCTTTCTTTCTGTCTATGTGTATGTGTGCATGAGATAGAAGTGGTGGGTAGACACGTTAAATGTAACGTCGTGAGATATCAACCTCCTACTGGCAACACTACCTGCACAGCATTGACTGCAGCAATGTAGAACTCAGTTCAGGGGAGAGGTGATAAATAAGTAACAAAATAATTAAATAAATAAAAAATAAGACTGATTCACAGATGGATGAATGGATGGATGGATGGATGGATGGATGGATGGATGGATGGATGGATGGATAGATGGACTGATACTAACTTGTTTGGTTAATTATTTATGTATATACTTAAACCTCTGGGAGGAAAGAAAGACAGAAAGAAAGAAAGAAAGAAAGAAAGAAAGAAAGAAAGAAAGAAAGAAAGAAAGAAAGAAAATAAAAAAGTTTTAAAAAATGGACTGGACAGTTTGAGGACTGAAGGGCAGTGCAGCCCGCAGCTGCAGCATCTTCATCATCAACGTGAAGTGAGGGCAGTGTTGCAGTGACTCTCCTGTAGCGGTGCACGCCCCCTTCTTCAGCATCTTTCTCTATATAAAAGTCCGGGGCGCAACATTTCCACCAGAGGCTGCACAAATGAGAAAGGTGTACTGATTTAGACAGTGTTATCTGCAGAAATAGGGGACTTAGAAAAACGACTGTGTGAGGGAGTAAAATGTTTCATCCTTAAAGTTTCATTTTTCCCTCTTTACTCCAATTTTTTTACAACAGTGGTCCCAATGATCAAATACCTATCAGGGAGATCCAGTGCCTGAAATTGAGCGCGTGTTCTGTTGCATATCGGCAGCTACTGAGGCCACCTGTGGGCTCCAACAGAGAAGATGTATCGCTCCACCAAAGGAGCTTCGAAGGCGCGGAGGGACCAGATCAACGCGGAGATCCGCAATCTGAAGGACCTTCTGCCCATCTCAGACTCGGACAAATCCCGCCTCTCATACCTCCACATCATGTCCCTCGCCTGCATGTACACGAGGAAGTCCGTCTTCTTCTCACAAGGTAGGCTAAGCATAGAACTACAGATATTTACTGAAAGGAACTTTGAGGGGAAAAACCTTCCGCCGTGAGATCCTCACGAAAAGCATTTAGAGAAGTTCAGGTCAGTTTAGGGACAGGAAGCTGGTCGCTGTCCGTGGTGCTGAATATTTTGGGCGCTGTTTTAAAAACGGACCGGACCAAACTGCTTTCTGATTCATAACCATGAAATGTAGTCCTCAAAGAACATTCAGACACCAGTAAAAAATTAATGTACACAGAGTTTTACTTCCTCAGTAAGACTTTTTTTGGCTGTCTGTGTTTTTATTCAGCTCTTTGGTGTGGATTTCTGTTATTTGTTAGGTTTAAGCTCTCTGATGTAAGATTCGTTTTGTCTATGCTCTTCCCTCTCTCTAGATGCAAGTCTGGCAGCTTGTCCTGAGCAAAGTGGGATCCTGATATCAATGCCTGAAATCTCCGAGCTGGTGCACACATTACCAGGCTTCCTCCTCGTGCTAACGAGTGAGGGCAAACTGCTGTACCTGTCGGACAACGTCACGGAACACCTGGGCCACTCTATGGTGCGACTTGTTGCTCTTGCTTTTCTAAGACGTTAATTGCACGATTAGTGACGTATTCTGTTTTTTTCCATAAATAAGCATGCTTTAAAGATCTAAATAAATGTGTGACTGTGACTTTTTTTGGGATGGTACAGGTGGACCTGGTCGCTCAGAGTGACAGTGTATATGACATTATTGATCCCGCTGACCATTTCATTATGAGGAGCAATCTTGTGCCTGCTACCACGCTTGAGACAGGTAACATTAAGCACAACATTCTTTCATTTTAACAACCCACCCCAAGACATGGCATGAATTCCCTCCCATACCTGAACAAACTCTAACTCTCTGTCACCACCCTGTCACAGAGCACCTCTTTCGATGCCGCTTCAATACTTCAAAGTTTGTGAGGAGACAGGGTTCTGCAAACAAGGTGATTTTGGTGCGAGCCCGTAGTCTGCTGTCACCTTACCACACAGCCTCCTACTGGACATCTAACCCAGTCTGGGTGTGTTTCTGCTCACCTCTGGAGCCCACTTCAGGGCATCCTTCAGCCACCAGGAACCCCCTGCCCACTCCACCTGCAGAGCAAGCCTTTCTATTAGCCTGTTTCCAGTCCCAGCACAGTCAGGACATGAGGATACAGGATGCCCAGGACTGGTAAGGGAACAAAGCCCTATAAAAATCATATACACAGCTACAGTGATTATTAGTAATGCTGTAATTAAAGACAACTAATAGTAAACTGTTTTCTTTGCTTTCTGTTTCTTGTCCAGTGTGAGTGTATATCTAGGCTATGATGTGGACACATTGCGCTCTCGCTCCTGGTACAGCCTCTTGCACCCTCGTGATCTCTCTCATGCCTCGGCACAGCACTGCACTCTGTGTGAGTTTAATGTGTAGCAACCTCAAGTCAGATATGCCACAAACTAACAAGCCAAACATGAATTCTCTGTATGTGAAGTGGAAGATGTGTGAATAAAGAACTGTACTTCTCTGCAGTGCGTAAAGGAGGGGAGAGGCAGGTGGAGATGGTTGTTCAGGTGGAGGCAGCAGACCACTCATGGGTGTGGCTTTACATGGTTCTTCAGCTCCAGACAGGAGAACATCCCATCAGCTGCCAGAACTATGTAATTAGGTATGACAGCAGTGTTCTTGTGGAAAGTGTGCATAGAAGAGTTCCATAGAAGATGGATGCCTAAAAATCTTTCACATACTGGTTCTTTCAAGAACCATTCAGTGAAGAACCTTTTAAATGTTTAAATGGCTATGTGTGTGTGTGTGTGTATAAATATTTATTCATCGTTTATTTATTTATTTATTTATTTGTTTGTTTGTTTGTTTGTTTGTTTGTTTATGTGAATACAGTATTATAAACTGAGTGATTCTGACATGTTATCATTTTCTTGTCTCCCTCAGTGAATCTGAAGCATGGTCAGTGCGTCAGCAGCTCTATTCTGAGCAGAACCAGTTGTCCCTTCTGTACCAGGAGGGTCTGGCTCAGCAGATCTCAGAACCACCTTTGTCCAGCCCAGAGCAGGTCTTCACCCCAAGCAGCAGTGGCCTGTCCACCCAGTCCTTTGACTTCAGCTTCACTGTTTCTGGTCACAGCTCCTCTGAGAAACTGCCTGCAAACACCCCCCTCACTGGCCTGACACTGAGCTCTGCCCCCTGCCCTGGCTTCTCTTTGGATGAAAACTTCTCCCAGCAGCATGAAAGCCACCAGATGTGGTTACCAGAGGCTGTACAGTTCTCCACAGCATCAGACCCCACTGCCCCTCCCTTTCAGCTGAGCCACATGACTAGTATGGCAGGTCTTTTACACACAGCTAGTCAAAGCCCTGTTCCTCCTGCACACCTTCCTACTCTAAATATGCCCAAACTACCCAGTGTGGGGGAGTCCGTTTGCACTCCCCCATATACTCCAAGATTTGGAGGAGGCAGTTTCATGTTTGGTGAGGAGCTCTTTAAGCCAGACTCTGCCAACAAAATGATTAGTGCCCCAAACCAAATAACCCAAACCATGCCTTCAGCAAGTTACCCAACATCCATATCAACGGGCACTGGGCTGGTACTCTCCATACAGCACTGCCATAGGCATGTCTGTGAAAAGCTGCCACCTACTCCAGATTCTCCAGGTACTGATGAATGCATCCTTATGGCATTGCCTGAGATAAGAGGACCACTGTATGTTGATGTTCCTTGTCAAGTCCATCATGGTCCCCCAGAAGGTCTACTGACCCCAGAAGCTTCTCCCACCAAACAACCCAGAACAGGTTTCTTCACTCAGCAAGCTGACAGTGAAAAAGAGCAATTGGAAATCTCCCTCTTGGCTCAGTATCTCAGTTCCATAGCTGAGGGCTTCTGTCATGAACACCCACCAGCCACACATTACATATCCCAACAGCCCTTGTCCACTCTGGACCACCCTGATCTGCCCTCTTGCAAATTTAAACTCACCTCATGCTGGAGGGAAGCTTACTCAACAATAACTCAAGATGAAATGTCTTTATTTGAAGAGAGTCTTCTACCATCTGTTTCCTCCTCTGCTCCCTCTTCTCCACAATTCTCTCCTCCTCCTCATCCTGCCCCAGTGAGCAGCTGCTCTCCTGGGCACTTGCAGGAGGAGGCTTTAGTTGGTGTGCACCAACTCTGTAGCGTCCAGTCGACGCAATGTAACAACATGTCTGGGGGCAGGCTGCTGGAGCCAGAATTGACCAATGAGGGAAAGGCTTTAAAAGAGATGGACATGGAGTTTTTGCCTCCATCGCTACCCTCCTCTCTCTCAGTCTCCCCAGAATCAACTCCTGGCCCAGCACTTCCTGACTCAACCCCCAGCCTAGCTAGTGCCCAGTCCCTCCTGGAGGAACTGGTCATCATGGAACCTGTGTTTGAGGCAACTGCCCCGATTACTCCTGCCCTGAGGCAACAACCTGAGTTGTATCAACTCCGTCTTCAGGAGTCAACACAGCACTTCTATCAAGGTGAGAATCAAAAAATGCTGAATATTGAGCTTATATTCATTTTAGATACCCTTTTAGGGGCAAAATCTGTTTCTTTTCCAGAGCAAAATTTAACGTTCTTACCTCTTTCTTCCTTTCTCATTCTCTTTCAGATGGAACTGGTGATCACATGTCCTGAAATAAGTCTATGACTTAATTGATAAAGTATGGCATATTGTCAAATTACATTTTCACAACTACTTCTTCTCAAATTATTTAAATAACAATGCTTTTAAAACTTTTATATGTATAACTACACACATGCATACATAGACACACACACACACACACACACACACACAACAATTGTCACATGATTGTAACTGTCATTTTGGAAAAAGAAAATACTTAAGAGTATTCTTGTTATGGCAACTTCACCAAGTGCCAATGTCGTATTCACTTATAGTGAAGAGTGTGTTTTGCACAAGGATTATTTTGAGGATGGACAAAACAGACTTGCATTGGTTCTATTGCACTGTGTTTTCAAACTCTAATGTAGAGTTGTTCACAGTAAAAGTAGGGGATTGATTCCTTAACTCTTGCTATTTATTAGTAATTCACATTATTTACATTATATAATTTGTTTGTGTTTGTGCAATTAAATGAAAAAGCCATGAACAAATATTTATTTTCTTCTATCAGAATATGAGCTTATGTATATCTGGTGATAATAAAGATGTTTACTGCCGGGTATGGTCATGATGCTTTTGACTGAGGCTTTTATGTTCTCACTTTGTAAAAATATGTATATGACAGTCAATTAAATGCATCCATATCAAAGCAAGGACCATCAGTCCATGCGTTCATTAATGCTGCCCACCCCCCACCTCTGCCCCCCAGGAAGCATGTTGTTCTTTATATTTCCTCCCTTTCATGAAGTGCTTTTTTAATGAGTATCCATGGTTTCGTGGAAGTGCAAGCTACAGAATGACGCACATGATGAGGTGCGAGTTATTTTTCCTGACGCACGCTCTTGACTCAGAGGCGCGGAGGAGACAATCAGCTTCCCACTCTACACCCACGCATACAATCGCGCGTGCGCACACACACACACACACACACACACACACACACACACACACACACACACAGAGTGAACATTCACTCAGCCTACACTCACTTATTATACCAGGTAGTGCATGATGATACCCTAAAAAGACCGTTCCTGTCTGTCTGTCCTTCTGTTTCTCTCTCTCCAAGTTTTCTTCTTGTCCTACTTCTTTTCTTCTAACCAACTATCACCCTGTTCTCTCTGCTGTTGCTTAGGGACTTCAGGTTCTCCATATTTAGGCTCCTCCTCCAGTCCCAAGTGACAGGAATCGATGGATTTGATGTCAGTAGTCAATCACACATATCTCAATTCCAAAAACAAAAAAACATAGGAAAGCAGATCTGTCAACATGAAAATGACCATATAGATTAAATGAGTTATATAATACACTGTTTTATAATTGATGTGAATTATAAAAGGATCTTGACAGGTGAACTTGCCTCAGTTTGTTTGTTAAGGTCATGAGATTTTGACATATTTTACCTTATCAGGGCAGTTTAGAGTGCAACTATGAGTGCAACTACACTAGTGCCACCATATGCGTAGATGTTTCAGCACTGGTGAAGTACAGTCATTAAAGTGATTTTTTTTCAGACCAAAACTTTGAATTCGAGTCTGGTACATTTCAGCTCTTTTTAAGATCGACTCCAGGTACTACTTTTTGACTGACACTAGTCAGCACAATACTGACTCCACCTCCTCTCCCACATAGGTCAGTGCACGACCACAAATCCAAAAATATCCTCCTGTCCACTCTCCCATTGGTCACATGCTGCCTGTGTGAAAGAGCCTCATCTTTCTATCTCTTCATCTCTTTTCTGTCCTTGTCCTTTCAGCACTGAAGAGGAACGAAAATAGATGCGTCTGAAAAGAGGAGGAAGAAAAAAAAGCGAGAGATGGATAGCGTACAAGGTTTTGAAGGTACACAAGGACTTTTGGTGCTCATTCCTTTCGCTCTCCACCCACTCCTCCAATCGGTAGGCCGCGTATCTTTTCATCCTCACTCTCTCACACATCTGTGTCCTCATTCATTAGGCCCCTCTCTCCTTGTGACTCACCCTCGACCCTCACGCCCATCCCTCTCTCCTTCACACCAACCCTCTGTTTATCGTCCTCCAGCCCCAGCCACACAAACAGCACCCCTGCCCACTGATATGATAATTCAAAAGCAAGAGATAAACTCTCAAAGCTCCTTCTGTATCGCAAAAATGCAGCCTCCCACGTGTTTTATTTCAGAGCAGATCAGCAAATGCTTCTTTTCTCTTTTTATTTTTTATATATGTATAAACAACTTAGTGATTAATTTGCACATGAATCTAAATCCACCTCTCACATTCTCATGACCTTATAAAGTAAAGTGGCAGGCTCAGTTTAGTCCTGTCCACAGTCTGACATCTGGTGGTGAACAGAGTGAACTGTACAGGTCACATTCAGTTCAGTTACTGGCTGCAGCCTGACTACAAGTGTTTGGTTGTGTGTGTAGATGTGTGAATGTATGGGTTTGTGTATGTGTGTATGTATATATTAGTGCTGGACACGTTATTACATTATTATCGCGTTAACGCATTATTTAACGCTGACAATTATTTTATCACACGTTAACGCAGTTTTTTTTTAATTACTCTTATTTTGAAAGTTGCTTGACTGCTTTGACACTCCCTACTGAACATGCTGACTGCCTCTGCTGCTCCCTGATAAAAGAAAAATGTTTCTGCTGATACCTGTTCAGAAAAATAGAAAACAAATTTATAAATGTTGACATGCTGTTGCTCGGAAGGTATCTGATAAACTGTTGTGATCGGGGCTCTGGAACATGGGCGTCGGTGTTCTGATGATTAATGCTGCCATGTCAAAAAATGCTACCGTAGCGCAAATCGACAGCAGAGTCTATTGATACATGCTACCCTGCCGAAATATATAGTTTATAGTCAGTTTATTTCACTCATAATGATGAGAAATAGACAAATAATGTGCATAATCAGAGAAAAATATATTTAAATTAAAATATTTACCTTGTCGAAAAATGCAACCTTAAAGCTTATTCAGTTTATACAGTAAATTTATAACATTGGTAATGAGAAACAGGTAAATATGTTCTACGTCTTGGCTGTTTTTCAGGGGCTGGGTGTTGGCCGGGGTGGGGCTCTGAGGGTGCCTTGTTTTGAGATTTACAGAAATATTTAAACTGTAACTGTGTGACTGTGTTAAAGGGAACACTACTGTCAAAAAGCTCGTTTGTTTAAAGTGTTTGCAAACCAACTGTTGTTGCACTTTTGTCCATATAGCAGTACTGACAATCAGTACTTATAAATCATTGCCCAGCATTAAAATACAGTAACACCCCCCCCCCCTTTAATTAACATGGATTAGCAGTCACGGTTTCAGTCCAACCGGATTTTTTCTGAGAACACAACTAATAATTTTTCACTGAAACCCCCGCACTAATGCCGAAACTGCAGATATCCTCTGCATTTTTTACTTTTGTGACGTTCAGGCGTCATCCGCCACGCCCAGGGGACGAAATAAGGGCCTGGACTTTCTTCACCAGCTCGCCCGTCCGCGGCTGGGGGTGTCTCGGCATACATATATATATATGTGTATGTGTGTGTGTGTATATATATATATATATGCCATCTACGGCTCAATATGCCATCTATGGCTCAATGGGTTGGTACAGGTAAGAATCCACAGAGGTAAATTTGTTGGAAGGGTAGCTCAGTCTGTAGTCCATGAAGAACAGGAATAATAACAACAATCTCCGCCAGAGCTTTAAACTGCAGTTGCCCTTGTTTGGGGAAGAGTATGTGCGGAGTCATGAGTATCTGAACCAGTCACAGAGTAGCAGTGATTGCAGGACCGGGAGGGTGGTGACCTGGGGTCCCATGGTGATCAGTCGGGCTGGACAAGTGTGCAGCAGTTCCCCTCAGACAAAAAAAAACAGAGAAGAGAATTAGTTCTGTTTAAATTTACAGAGGATTATTTGCTTCTGTGAGGAGTGCAATTAAGACTCCGGCATATCTTGCTAAAGCAACCTAGTTAGAAAGGGCAGAACCCAGAGGTATGATGGGCATGAAAGCGCCCTGAGACACCGGCGCACCTCCACTCCACCGTCACAAACCTGAGTGAACGTGAGGAGTGGTGGAGCGACAACACCAGTGTCCCAGTTTACTTGAATTCTCTGTGCTCATTGCCTCCCAGCTCTACATCTTTCATCTGGCAGGAAAAATTAATAACAAAAGGCCTAACAAGCAGGTTTTCAACTGAATGTTCATATATACCTTGGGGGCTATATATGAGAACGTTCTTCCGCCTGCTGAAGCTTTCCTAATTCTGGGGACAAGTAAGTAGTCAGCACCTTGTTTCTCTGTGTGTACGTATGTCTGTGTGTATGTGTCTGTGTGTGTGTATGTATGTATCTATATGTGTGCATATGTATGTATGTGCGTATGTGTGTATGTGTGTTTATATGTAT
>JBBIGA010000022.1:6883669-6901108 GCA_037576975.1 Alestes dentex | reverse complement strand
ATGTGTGTGTATATCTGTGTCTATATGTCTGCGTGTGTGTGTGTATGTATGGATGCGTTTATGCATTTGTGTGTATGTACTGTATGTGTTATGTGCAAATGTGAGTGTGTGTGTGTGCGTGTGGGGAGCGCAGTTTCCTAGCAACACGAAGTAGTGGTGTAGTGGCTACAAGATTTGGTATCGATCCAATACCAAGTAAATACAGGGCCAGTATCACCGATACCAATGCCGACAGATACCTTGCATAATTAAGATCGTCAAATTGTTACATCTGAATGAATCTGCATGACCTTTACGTGTTTTGTGATTTTTTTCTTTGGATTATTAATTAGTTAAAACCCAGGACAGGATTTGGGCAAAGTTATAAAAAGAAAATACTTTATTATCATAATATCAACAGAACAACAAAATAATTTTTTAGTACACGAAATTATCACTCCAAACTACAATACAAAAATAAAACAAAAATGTCTCCTCTTCAGTGTACTTCTTTTCAAGCTTAAAAACGTGAGTGAAAATATAATAAATAAAGTGCAAATAAATAAAGAACCCCTAAAGCCCTCAAGCCCCCCTGTCGTGGGCTGGGGGTCTGGGTCTGTTGGGGCCAGGGGGGTGGGGGATTTCTCTCCTCCTCTCTTCGTTTCTCTAGCCGTTTTCATAATTATGATTTTTCATATGCGTATGTGAATTTGTAGTGTTTCCGCTGTATCTTACAGCCTTTTTACAAATTAGAAAGCTCGCTGTTGTTTCATTTCCAGCCTGTATACATCGGCACAGGCGCTCCTCTTCCTCTGCTCCGTCTCTGCTTGTGTGTGTGCGTTCTGGGGGTATTCCACGAAACTGGATTAAGGGAAAGTCTGGCTTACTTCGAAAAGTCTCACTTATTTAAGTGGGAGTTCCGTTCCATCAACGCGGTTTAGAAGAACCCCATGATAACTTTCACTGGACAAGACTAAAGTTCTCCCTTAGTCTAGCTGTGTCTCAAAGAATGTCTGACGTGTGGAAACGGATTCCCGAGAGATCGTTCCGTCATGAGAATTCCCTGCTATCACCACTCATATAAAAAAGGGACTATAAACGTCTTTAAAATTTTCATTGCATTAAAATATTAAATACTTATAGTCAAACAATAAATGCAACAAATGAAATCAGAAATAAAAATATATACTAATAATAAGAACATAAAGCATGAAACGCTTTATTATTTAAAGCATAACATTTAAAATTATTATTAGTGGATTGCCTAGTGGTTAGGGCGTTGGCCCTGCAATCAGAAAGTTGGGGGATCGAATCCCAACTGCTAGTATCAACACTGAGGTTCCTTTGAGGAACCTCAGTGGTGATACTAGCAGTCCCCACACACTGCTCCCCAGCGCCCCTCGCTGGCGGCAGCCCACTGTGAATGGGTTAAATGCAGAAAAACAATTTCACATTTGTGCTGTGGTGTGGTCAGCTGTGACTATAAGGGTTAGTAAATAAATAAAATTAAGGTAATCAAGGTCAGGCCTATTTAAGCAGCACTGAGCGAGACTGACACATACCTGAAGAGTCAGCAGAAAGAAGAAAGACACAAGTGTGGCCTGTCCATTTATAGAAGACCCTGTGGAGGAGCATACACGAATAATCCAAACGGCATTCAGATCACCAGCTCCAAGGGTTTTTAGGGCCTTTCATGTTGGGGGTGTCTTTTGAACTGTAGGGATGTTATACACAGCAACACTTTCTTCTACAGGGGAGTTTAATGGAGTCCTGCTTGGGGACAGGAGTTATGCCTGCCTGCCATACCTTCTAACCCCTTACCCAGAACCTCCAACCCCTTACCCAGAACCTTTTAACCCCTTACCCAGAACCTCAGACCCCTCACCCAGAACCTCCAACCCCTTACCCAGAACCTTTTAACCCCTCACCCAGAACCTCAGACCCCTTACCCAGAACCTCAAACCCCTTACCCAGAACCTCAAACTGAGTCAGAGAAGGCATGTAGCCCACAGCAGAACAAGGGCACAAATCCAGATGATCTCTGGCCCACAAAAGTTGAGGTTCGACATTCATACACACCACATTTCTTTTAGACCAACTTTTCAGGCTAACATTCTGTAGATATAGGTCCTGATAGGCATCAGAGCAAGGCCAGACCGTGTAGGCAATATTATGTAGTCCTATACAATATGCTAGGAGAGACGAGTGTAAGGAACCTTAACAGAGACTCCATTTCACAGTCACTGGTGATGGCCATGCCTCTACCGTTCTGAATTAGATAAAAAAAAAAAAAACACATGCTGAAAATTGAGAATTTTCTTTATTCAAAGATGTGTATTAATCAGACATTTTTTGAAGCTGTGGAGAGAGAACAGAAAATTAAACTCCGTTTGAACCATATGCCTTTGTGCTTTAAATGTGTACTTACATCCTTCTCTAGTTTCTTGATGTCTAATATTTTTTATCAGAAGCCTTTTGTACTCAGTGTCTAGCTTCTCCCTTTCAACAGACAGGAGCAGCTTTCTTTTATAAATGGCACATGTATCCTGTAACAAGGGTTAATGGGTCACAAAGAAGCTTAGTATGTTGGTTATAATAAGTATGTTGGTTATATTACGGGATGGACACCTAGAGGAAAAGAAGTGGACAACACCTTCTACATATTTTTCCCGGGCACCTGGGGGGAGGAGCTCTGTTGATACCCCCCCCCCCCCCCCACCAGTGGCAATGGCTTGGCTCATTTTCTCAGTGGCTATTATTACATTTATGAATTTTGTAAACTATTGTGTTCAAACTGGCATTTTTTCATAAGATACTTACCACTGTGGAAGATATTTTTATATTTAGTTTTCACTTGCTGCCGGGTTCTTCTCTCTCTACTGAGATGTAATAGTGAAGGATGGATATTCAAGTCAATTAATAGGCAAGAGAGTCAGTGGAGATCAAACACGTCTAAGTCAGTAGAGCTGTATTTAACAACGTAAAGTCTTTGTAGTCATGGGGATACACATAAGCTGAAATTAAAATTTCTAGACCACTGCTAAGTCACATAGATCATAAATTTAAGTTTATTAGTAACATAGAAATATAACATGCAGTTGAAAGTACTTTATAGAGAATAAAAAGTTACACTCTAAAGTAAAACGAACGTATGAAGCCAACAGAGAGAAGGGCCAGATGGCTGGGAGGTTCAAACTGGGAAACTTCTTGCAGCGAGGTGTACCACAAAATCACGATATTCACAAATACATGACTTACGCATGACTTACGCCGAAAGAGAAAGAAGACGCATGACTTACGCATTTAGCCATTTAGTCTGCTAAGCCACAACTCTGGCTTTATTTATGGCTACATGATTGCCTTTTTTGTTATAATATGTTTGTATTCTTCTGCTGAAAAAGAAAGAAAAAAGAGGCTGCTCTCGTTTTGCCCTGGTTCCGCGTCGTTTCATCTATGTCTCGGCCAACGACTCCTTTGGGCTCCTTAAATATCTCGGGTGCGTGCGCTAAGCCGGGTTATGCAGGTCTGCCTTGAATTAGCTTTGACTGGGAAAACATGTTAGTGGAACGACTTGAGGCTTATTTGGGAGATGGCGCTAGTTCGAATCTCACTTTTTCGGGTAAGCCTGACTTTCTTTAACTACTTTCATGGAATATCCCCCTGCTAGCTTTCTTGCTTGCTTTTATGGTGTTTGCCTGGCGCTCCTGAGTCACGTGACAGCACAACTTCAAAACACAGGAGAGGAAGAGCAGAGTGTGCCGCTCCGTGCTGTGACTGGAGAGGCACAAAAGTATCGATCTCATTACATTGGTATCATTCAATATCAATGCCAACGTTGGTATCGATATTCTCGATATTTGGATCGTTCCGCCCATCACTAACACGAAGGTCCTGACGTCACTTTCAACATGGCGGCGGCCAAGCCTGAAACATAAACGAGAGGTCAAAATTGTTTTGCTTTTGTCTCTCTTTTACCAGCAAATCATCAAAGTGCAACCTCGAACCAGACACGCTTTCTGTAGAGTCTGGATAAGGCTGTATGTAACTGCCTGAGGGTAAGTGGTTGATCTTTTTTGCTCACATTGGGACCACGTTTCTCTGTCGATACAGTCCTCTTGTTTTATTTCTGTAAATGGATGAAGTGTTGATTATGTATTTTCTGTATGTATTTTTATCCTGTTGCTTTGTTTACAGGGTGCTTACGATGGCTTTCCTTGCGAACTTGAGGCCGATGCTTTCTTCAGTTTTGCAAGGTGAGTGTCCGTCATTAACTTTGGCTAAAATTAGGGAAAATGTCCCCAGTAAGAGCAGTGTTCTATTTTAAGCAGTGTTCAAAGGTAAACAGTGCATGCACACGAGATGACGATGCATACACCTACACAGATTTAGAGAAAATAAAAACGACCAGCAGTCCTATACACGATACAAATAAGGCCATGTCCACAAGTACACGGGTATTTCTGAACACGGAGATTTTTCCGTTTTGTCACGTCCACACGAGCAGGTTTTCAAAAATATCTTCGTCCACACGAGCAGGTTTTCAAAAATATCTTCGTCCACACGCAATCGCAAAAAGCGCTGTCAAAAGCATGCCACGGCAGCAGGTGGCGATATAACCTTGAACCGTATAGCATTGGTGACCAATCAGAAACCTTGAATGGGGATGTCATTACCAGAGACAGTGGGTGCATCCAAAATCGGGCACTAAAAATGTGCAATTGCGCAATTTCGGACACACCCACTGTCTCTGGTAATGACATCCCCCTTCAAGGCTTTTTAGATTTTAGTGCAGTGCATAGTGCGTTCACACTGACAACCAAGCTAAAACTCAGTGCACTGAAAGTACCCGGATGGTTCACTAATAATGGCCAAAAAACACAGTGTGGAATGATGGACACTACGCGCACTAAACGGACGCCATTTTGACCACGTAGCGGAAGGGGAGGGACTTTTGACAAGTTTTCAGAAGTAAATAATGGCGGCCAACCGTGTAATGCAAGCCCAAGCGGAGGCAACAGGTTCGTATAAATGTAAGTAATGTTAATAAAATTATTTTACTGATGTATACTGCGGTATAACCGGCAGATATTTTGGCGGGCTAGAGAGTCGTGAGCAAATGTTCTTCCATCACTTCCGCTAAGTGCAAAACGTTAGTGTTCCATTTAGGACAACACTTACCCACGGCAGTGTGCACTACAGAAGGAAGTGCTCAGTGCCCACTATGCACTACATTCTAGTCACGTGGTGTGCGCCTTCTGTGATTAATTGATCAAAATTGATGCGTTAATTTGACACCCCTTCCCTTGTATAAACATGCCAGAACTTCTAACGAGGTTGAGAGCAGTAGTGCTTTGTATACGTCGGCCATTGTAGATGAAAACCTATTGGAAACACGGAGCATACTGTGATGTCATATGAGTGGTGCACAGTATGACGCGAAACGGTCTGTTTTTCAAAATCCTCGTTTTCTCATCGCCATTTTCTTTTCCCTCGTTTTCAAAAATCGCCACTTTGGCCGGAGTTTTCAAAAACCTCAGTTTTCACTGACCCAAAACACCTTTTACGTGTGGACAAAAGGCCAAAACGCACAGAAAAACCGCAGTTTTCAGAAATACCCGTGTACGTGTGGACATGGCCTAAGTCAGTCTTGCACCTTACGCGCCTGCAGTATTACGTGACAAAAATCATGTTAAATGTAGATTTAACTCTGCTGCACTTTAAAATTCACATATAACATGTTCAGGAACAGATGTTGGCAATCGCTATACTTATTAATCATAATATAATAATGTTCCCACTCTTTCAGCATCCCAGGCGACCTTTCCCTGGTCTGGATCTATATTTTCCAGTCTCTCCAGGACCATGGCTACACTCAATCAAATGCACCGCCGGGGTAAACTTCCCCTACCACCCAAAAAGGTCAGCGCCACTTTTGGCAGACCACAGTTGAGGGCTGTCATCCTGAAGACTCTCATTAGAAAACCTAAGAAACCTAATTCAGCCAACCGCAAATGTGCACGGGTTCGCCTTTCCAATGGCAAGGAGGCAGTGGTGTTCATACCTGGGGAGGGACATAACCTTCAGGAGCACAATGTGGTGCTGGTGCAAGGAGGGAGGACACAGGACTTACCTGGTGTCAAGCTTACAGTCGTGAGGGGCAAATATGATTGTGCTCATGTAGTGAAGAAGAAACATTAAATTATGTCATTTCTCCTTGGAACTGTTCCTAAATCTAAAAGGTTAAAGTGCTGTGTCTTGTCAGGTTTATTTTTAGAAATCAAGTATTGTTTTTTTTTTATTATTATTATTATTATTATTATTATTATTATTATTTACATGCTTTGGATGTTATTTGAAATATATGAATATCAGTAATTTTGGCATCACGGCTGCAACAAAATAAACCTGTTATGCTCTAAAGAGCTGCAGTGTGTTGAGGACTTGCTTGGATGTAAAAGGGTGTTGAAATGGTTTGAATGGTTTATATTTTTGCCAGCTCTCATGGGACATATTTAATAGAAGAGCTTTTCTCATAAAGGTAACTTTTTCAAAGCTTTTTCCAAAGCCTGCTTGTGTTGAATACCCAGAAGTGCACCACCTGCTGCTCAAGATGTCCTTTATATGAACTCTCTTGTGAGAAACATACTGAAAGGCAGTTTTGAAATTGAACTGGAAATGTACCAAGGTTCTACATTTGAAAATATACCGCAGAGTTGCAAAAAGGTTGAACACTTGCTCTTTATAAACTCTTCATGCTTCTGCGGCACAGGGAATAAATACTTATACAAAAATAATTTAGTTCTCAGTAATTTTCTTCACAGAATGTTTAACAGACAGCCAATATTGCATTTTCAGCATTCTTCTAAAATAAAATAACAAAGTATCGGTGTCATCTGTAATCCAGACAAGGCAGTAAACTGAACAGTTCTTTTGAAATTCATTGTATATTATTACTTAGGAGAGTACATCTACTCAGTTTAATATTCATAGGACAAATGAAAACAAATCTTAGGCCTTTGTAAAAATTAACACCTTTCTAAAAGCATTTTAACAAGGCAATGTTGTTGGCTGGTTTATGTTACTGTTAGAAATGTAATTAGTGTAATTTAAAGGTTTTATGCATAGAAAGAAAAATTGCATATTGCAATTTGCATAATTTGCAAAATTCACATAAACATAAATTAATAGGTACCTGACTGATGCATCAAATTGTACCAATCCATGCGTATACCCATAGTGTAAACGCATGACAGTGAGTAACCCTAAACACTATCCTTGAATTCTAGTTTGAATTTCAGAATTTCAGGTAAAACTGAGTGAGATAAGGGAAGCACTGAAGCACTGGCAGCATTGTAGGCAGTATATTATGGAATTAAATGTATTGTCCATACCCAATTAAATAAATGTTGCTTAACCCTTTGAGAAGTACAATCACAAATATATTATTAGCTCTGCCTGGTCCCTGGAGAATATGATCACTAATATGTTATTAGAAAGTTATAGATCAGGTACCCTCAGGTACTGTTTCAGTGAACAACGAACCTCGAGAACTTTAGCATGTAATTCTAGCAGGACAGGACTTTGACATGGCCATTCTGATACACTAACTTCATTCCACTTTAACCATTATTTGGTAAAATGACTGTGTTTAGGTTCATTGTCTTGCTGCAAGACCCACTTTCTCCCTTGATTCTATTCACACATAGATGTCCTGACATTTCCTCCTAACATGTCTCATTTCTAAATGATATATTTCTGCATAGAAGAATAGTTGCCCAGAAACTGCCTCTACCACTTGTACCACTGTGTTTTGTCATTTATATTCCTCTGGATCCAAGATCTATATAAGGCCTGGTGATTTTACATGGGGAAAAAAACATTACTTTTCAAAGATATGTACTTTTTTTAAAAGTTAAGGTATTTTGGAAAGTTCCTGGGATGCACACAGCCTCCTTTGAGTTCTCAGTAATATGGTGCAAGTCTGAACCTAAATATAAATAGTATCCTGGACTTACCCTGGCAATTCAACAGACATGAGCTAAGAACATGTTGTACTTGGACATCCAGTAAAGCGACTTTGTAACCATGCACAAGCCTTGCAGTCAGAATTAGTTCCCAGCCCCCTGCCTTTGTGTTTAGTTAAGAGTAGCATTTCTCTGAAGACAGCCCAGTTTTTTTGTGCAGGTAGTGCAGGACTGGCAACTACGCAAACTATGTGAAGAATGCAGTCTTTGATAAGCATCATGCACGGTATTACTGTCTGTACAGATAGACAAGTTTGTAGAAACACGTTCATCCAATTTCTTCCATGCTGGGAGCTTTATACCCCTCTAGCTAATGCTAGTCCAACTTCCCAACTTGCTCTGAGGATTGCAAACAAGACCTCATGACAGGCTAAATGTATCATCATGGCCGATCTCGAAGGTAGAGTTCAGTCAATAACACTAATGTTGCTAACAATGATTGAAAACCAATAGTCTCTGATTAGCAATACTCAAATGATATTGTGCAAATGACACAGACTACACAAATGTATATTGAGGAACTATTTACACAACAGGGAAAAACAGAATACACTGAGCTTTTTTACACTTGAATAGTCATTGAATAATAATTCTGCCAAGAATATGAGTCCACACTCATCCTGAATATTCAGCTGGTCCAATATCAATGAGATTGGATAGGTACCTAATGATTGATGCATCACAATGGGTTTACAAAGTATCTGTAAACCCATGAATGATTAACCCTAAACAGTATCCCTGGATTACACAGCTTGAATTTCAGACTGTAGCATTCACTTTCTGCTTATTCACTTAGCAATCATGTTGTCAGTACAACTGTTAATGCAAAATGTCGGTAACACAAATTCACCACACAGCATTGAATTTATTGCATAGGCAGCATTGTAAGCATGTATATTATGGAATATACTCTCCATGCTTAATTCAATAAATGTTAGAGACAGTTTGGTATTTTGACTCAGTAGATGACTCAGGGTCTTTTTTCAGTGAACAATGAACCTCTAGAACATTAACATGGAATTCTAGCAGGACAGGACTTTGACATGACCATTCTAACACATTAACTTGATTCTCCTTCAACCATTATTTGGTAACATGCCTTGCTGCATGACCCACTTCAGGCACCACAGGCACCAAGCATGATACCATGACAATACCACATTACACAGATGGGATACATTTCTTACGCAGGAATGCAGTGTTTTCCTTTCTCCAAACACAACGCTTCTCATTTAAACACAAAACGTTTTTCCAATAGCCTTATGGCTTGTCCCTGTGATCATTGGCAATCTGAAGTCAGGTAGCAATGTTCTTTTTGGAGAGCAATGACTTTCTCATTGTAACCTTGCCATGAACATCATTGTTTTGCAGTGTTTTCCTGACAAGGGTCTCATTAACATAAGACATTAACATTAGCCAATGTGAGAGAGGCCTTTAGCTGCCTAAAAGTTAACATGGGTTTCTCAATGACCTTACAGACTATTAGACCTTGCTCTTGGAATGATTTTTGTTGGATGTCCACTCCTGGAAGGGTACCTTGTCTAACTATGGATTGCTGGAATCCAAACTCTTTAAAGATGGTCTTGTAACATTTTCCAGTCTTTGGGCATCAACAACTCTTTCCTGAGGTCCTCAAAAATCTCCCTTGTTTGTGCACTTCCACAAACACGCAATGAAGATCAAACGTTGATAGATCCGTTCTTAAAAAAAGGACGCCCACTCTCACCTGATTTATCCTATTTCAATGAAAACATCTCAAGGGTACCTTCAAATTTACCACTACCCCTAGAGATAACACTTGCTGATTTGTAATATTGGATCATTTTCCTCAATAAATAAATAAACATGTATGATATTTTTGTCTTATTTGTTTAACTGGGTTCTCTTTATCAACTTCTAGCATGAACATCTGATCATATTTATCAGAAATACAGAAAATCCCTAAAATGGTTCATGAACATTCAAGCACCACTGTATTAAGGAAGGACTTAATTTATAATGACAATGTATGATGAAAATTCCAAGCTTGCCGTACTTTAAGCAACTTGTCTTGTACAGAATAGCAGCATACACTAACAGTGTATTCTTCAGCTCTGCACACTTTAAGGCAAATAGTTCCCTATTATCAAGATTAAGTAGTAAACACACATGAAATAACACATACTGGGAGATACTGAGGGAAACCCATTTCACCACAAGATTGAGTAATGCATACACTCCAGACTGCGCTGTCTGAAATGCAATATAGCTGTTCTCCTAAGAGGAATAGTTAAGAACCTTAAGATGCTTAACACTACTCTGTGCCAAATAGATGCAATGAACATGTGGAAACATGCCTAAAGATCAGAGGAGGCATATGCTAGCCTTAGGCCCCAAATGATACTGTCATGCAACACCAGACACTTATATAATGGGAACTGGTCCTGACTAAATTTGGGTTGATGTAAAATTATACACAGATATTTAAAATCTGCAAACAATAACAAACTTTGTAGCAGGCAATCTTGCTCAAAATGTAGTGTCAAATATGACAGAGTACTCCAAAGAACTATTAAGAAACACTGCTAAATTAAGTTTATCTTGCACTGTAATTACAATCACCAGATATACATTCACAACTATAAAATGGGAATAGGTGGTGAGGCTATCTGAAGATCATATGCTCCTTGAGCTGGCCTGAATGATTTGAATACTCTAGTATTCGTTATGTTGTTATACAGAGAACAATATATATAATAAGGCGTCTACAAGGCCCAGCGCAATGGTGACCAATTGTATCACTTCTTCAAGTTCTACAATAAGGTTAGTGGCTTTGGGGCTGAGGGAAAAGCTCATCCAAGCACAGCTGAAGGTTTGCATTCTTTTCAGTATGGTGATTTTCCTTGATCTTCTTTCTGATGTAACGTGCTGTCTCATCCCGTGCTTGGACACTTGAGCCTGTGCTTGAAAGAAAGATTCTAAGCAGGTCCTGATTTGCCTCTACAGACATGCCCAGGAGAAAACGCAGGAAGATATCATAGTTGGCATTTTTAGCGTGTAGTGCTTTGTCTACAGCACTTTTAAGCAGATCTGCCAGTGAGGGCTCTTTCGAACTTGGGAACACTTTAAACTTGTGACTTTCAAGAACATTCTTCCCTTGGTTTTTGAAGGAAAGGAACACATAAAGAGCAGCCATGTACTCTTGCATGGTGGGATGAACAAAGCAGTCTACTTTCTCCTGATACATCACAAACTTCTCTCTGTAGAACTGTGTGCAGAGGCCAGCAGTAACCACAACATCCTGCGCATGCAGACCACTGTCGGTCCAGTGCTCTTTCTCAATCCTAAACACGTTCTTCTCCAATAACTGGAAGGCCATCTTCCCAAGCTTCATGAGGAACTCCTGATCACCAAGAACAGGTTCATCAGCCTGGCAGTTTTGCAGTTTTTGGCCACGCATGCCAATGTGCACCAGCAGCAGGTTGGTGTAGAAATGAGTAATTGCCTTTGGGAGCTCTGTCCCAGTTGGAAGTTTCTGGAGCTCTGTCTCAAGCACATTTTGGACCACCCAGCAGAAAAGCGGCATGTGGCACATAAAGTAGAGTGTCTTGCAAGATCTGAGATGAGCAATCACTCTCTCTGCAAGCTCTTGCTTTGCTATTACCTTCCTAAAATATGCTTCCCTCTGTTCATTTGTAAACCCACGAACCTCATGTAACTGGTGGATGCACTCTGCAGGGATCAAGTTGATTGCCACAGGTCGAGTGGTAACCCACACATAGGCAGAGTACAGCAGGTTTCCCCTGATCAGATTAGTGATTAAAATTCTTAATGTTGTTGGCTGGTTCAGATCACACCAGTATGCAGTTCTGCGAAAGTCAATGGGAACAATGCAGTCATCCAGGCCATCGCAGATGAACATCACACGGCAGTCGTCAAAGTCAAGGGTATCCACCTCCTTCATTTCTGGATAGAGCCTGCAAATTAAATCCATGAAGCCTATTTTGTCATCTGCCATCTGGTTCAACTCCTTGAATGGCAGAGGGATTAGAAAGAACACATCTTGGTGTTCTTTCCCCTCTACCCAGTCAAGGATAAACCTCTGAACTATAGACGATTTGCCAATCCCTGGACTGCCTTTAGTTATCAATGTCCTCACGTGCCTTGACTTCACAACATCAGGGTCAAATATGTTCTTGCAGGAAACCACCTCTCTCTCACCACGGGAACACTCTTGCAGCTCCTCTATCTGTCTAAACTCATGCTCACTGTTTATTGCAGCATTTCCACCATCTGTAATGTGAAGGTCTGTGTAAACAGAGTCAAACAGGGTCTGTTGTCCTTGCTGGGCCAGATTTTCATAAATGTTCTCGTACTTCCTTTTCAGAGACACTTTCAATTCATAACGAACTTCATCTGCATAGGAGAACAAGAAGACACATTAAGCATATGTTTTCACTATGAAAAAATACAAACAAGAAAATCATAGGATCGTATTTAATCCTTACTTCTTTTACACAACCCCTGCAAGTAGTCAGCCACCTTCTTTAAGTTCATTTCTCTCAGGAGCAGTTGTGTGATCTTCAGGGACACCTCTATGTCACAAATCTCTAGCATTTTATCGACCACATCAACAATGTCCAAGCCATCTAGTGGATCTCGAAAGCACTCAGGGTAGCGCTCCCACAAGGCTCGTTTGAAGCTTTTTAACTCATCTGCAGTAAGTTTCTTCAGGCAGCTTTGCAGGGCCTAAAATGAACAGCCGAATTCATTTAGTTCATAGAACATGAAAAAAAGCAATGCAAAACTATTTTCAGTAAAAATCTGTTTTATAAAATTACAAGCAAAGTCTTTTGAATCGTATACAGGAAGCACTTCTCTACCAGTTCCTTGGAAACAGATTTGTCAGAAACTGTTTGGGAACAAAAGCTATGATGAAATGTTTCTTACCTTGAAGGTGAATTCAATAGTTAGCGCAGGATGTCGCTTTTCATTAGGATCTTTTATTAACTCTGGTTTTACGGGAGGAGGAGCGGCACTTGGTTGGCTGCATGATTTCTTCCGTGACCTTCATTTTTAAAAGTTACATCAGATAGCAGATCACAACTTTTAAGGGCATGACACACAACAGAATTAGATCCACAAATTGTGACAGCTGTACTCACCTTCGTTCATGCTTGCTCTCGCCTTCCTCATCACTGCAAATGGGGGAGTCACTTGATGATGAAGAGTTCTGTCTCTCCAGCTGGACCCTGTAGAAAAATGTTTGAAAATTCAAACCTTTTCTCGCTCCTGAAAGATTCATCTCTCATGACCACTAAAAACAACTAGAATATGAACAGAAAGTATTTTGTAGTGCATTCCACATGTGTGGATAGAAAATATTTAGCCACAGTTCTTTTAATAAACACTAATGACTCACTGAGTGGTGACACCAGGAGGAGATTCCTCATCAGTTTCAGCCTCTGACATATGGAAGGAATCACTGTGCATTGACACATAACTTGGTGCAGGTGATGCAGCTCTCTCCACATCGTATCTAAAGAGAAACGACAGGAAAACGTGAGGGATAATTAGTACCAACAGAAACATTAGATCCTCTTTGTTGTCTCATTATGAATCCTTCAAACTCACAGGTGGCCCACATTTCAGTTCCTTATTCTCCCAAACTGCATTACTTAGTTATTAGTTTAATAACAATTACCAAATAATTAGTAATAGTTACTGACTAATAAGTCAGAATAAATAAATTAAGTTCAGTGAAATATCCCAAATCAGATTTACTTGCCATTCCAAAAATCACTGCTCATCTTCAGTAAATTGCCTAATATGTTTTATGCAGTCAGTGTGTTTTTGAATATGAAATATATTTAATTAATGAATTCCCCTTCTCCAATGCACTCACTAAACCTGGCATTTACTAACCCACACCACTTTTCGAACCAATCGGACACAGGCACACATAGTTTATTGCCTAAGGTATGAAAGCTGAAAAACAAGAATACAGTAAAACCAATGCATCGTTTTATTTTTTTCCCTGTTGAATCCAAACTGCGGTGTTGACATTTTCTACCTTAGTGGTTTTACCTTATTTATATAATAATTATATAACATATAATGTAACACATAACACACGATGATACGTAAAAAGAAGACAAATGCAAATAGAAAATACAATTTAGACATAATATATGATTTTTCCTTTTGTTCTTAGTTGCAAGTCTGAATGCATGTGCACTGGTTTTATCCAGCAGGTGTCAGAGTTGCACGGCAGGTTTGCACTAAAGAGCAGCTAGATGTTTACTGCGTCAGGAAATTATTTCCTACAGTGCCTAGAAGATTGGTTTACCTCTCTGTCGGTGGTTCCCAGTGTCTGAGGTCCAGAGAGAGTCTCCTCTCTGGAATAAAGTCGTCATCTTCGTCTCCGTGCTCGCTGCCGAAGGCGGAGGCCCCCTGGCCGAAAGGCAGACTGTTGTCAGACCCTGCTGGCTCCATCTCCAAATATTATCTTTCCTCTGGACTCTGGACCGTCGTGTGCTGCAGTCTTTGTGTATCAAAATGCGAAAAACTTACACGTCTAAAATAGTTTTTCTTCTGCAGAAACCGACCGAACCACTGGAGCTTCCAGATTCCTTCTCGTTCACACTTCCGTGCCAACGCCACGAATAACACCTCACACAGAGAGACGCATTTATACTCGTTATACTGAAATATTTCGCCAATAAATTTGTTAGCAGGCCGTTGTTATACTCTGCAAGTTTTAACGGGATATGTTGGTCAGAAATTTTCACTCACTGCGCTCACTCCGCTCACTCCTCACTCCTGTCCTTTTCCTCCTGCAAAACGCTGCCTAAACAGCTAGTTGTTGAAACTTCAAACTACAACAAGTCCAACAACTTGTCTCAATTTAAGATGCTCCCTCTTCAAGATCTGACTCATCGAGTGTTGATCCAAACACGGTTAATCAACCTCCCTGTCTTAGGTCGAAATATAGGTTAGATTTAAGCTCGTTCGAGCAAGAAAGGAATGATCAAACTCTGGTAAAATATTTCAAAATAATAAAACACATCGATTGGACCTACATGATCTTGTGGTGTAGGCCAGAAACTTTACTTTCGTTTTTTGCTGGTGCGGTATTTCCTGTCTCTCTCTTAAAGAGACACGGGACCAGGCTCACACAGCACTATGTAATGAAGATTTTTTATATTTTATATATAAAGTTTCTCTGGTCGTGTAAAGTAGCGTTGACCTGGCTTTTTTGTTGTGCTTCTGTGTGTGTGTGTGTGTGTTTGTGTGTGTGTGTTTGTACAATTATGAGTTTTATGCAAGTAAAATTGCCTGAAGGTAAGCGAATTATGGTACTGAGTGATGGCATTTGATCAGTTTCTTCTGAAATCACGTGTACTAATAGGGATGTTTGCCCCCTTGCCCCCTTACTATTTAAATGTTTTTAAATATTTAATTTATATACATCAAAAATAATTTAAAATAAACTCATAAATCTGTGGAGAGAACGTCATACCTCGTGAATTCACAAAAATGCCCGTAAAATTGTTGTAGCCTAACCAATGTACCACCACCATACTGCCTTTGGCCTGGTTTGAGCAGTAATCTTTATATGTTAGTAGATTTTCTCCAACATGTCTAACCCAATATGGTAAACAGTACCTTGTGGTCTCCTTATGAAAAACAACAGGACGTGTTCTGCCAGTATACACATGAGCTAAACACTGACTGACATGACATTAGCCAGAGGAAAAGAGCTCTCTCCCTCTCTCTCTCCCCCGCCCCTCTCTCTCACCCTCTCTCTCTTTCTCCCTCTCCCTTTCTTACCCACTCTCGCCCTCCTCCCTCTCTCTCCCCCTCTCTCACTCGCACTCTCTCCCCTCTCTCTCTCCCTTTCTCTCTCTGTCCCCCCCTCCCTCTTTCTCCCTCTCTCGCTCTCTCTCTCTCTCTCGCTCTCTTTCTGTCTCTTTCTCTCCCGCTCTCCACCTCTCTCTCTCTCTCTCACACACACACACACACACACGCACAATAAATAAATAAATAATGATTAGCATAAAATTATTTGATTCAAATATATAATTTCAACATAAATACATTTAATCAACACAACTTGATCTTTCACTTTATTTAGATTTAGAAGAAAAATTGGGGGATCTCTAAAGATCATTTTAAGTAGAAGATTCTTTTAAAATAGATGAGCTGTGAGGTGTAACCTTTGCTTTAAAGAAGCTACACATAAGGTAATAATAGTTTCCAACCTATTAACAGTGTACACACGCACGCGCACACACACACACACACACACACACACACACACACACCGCATTATTTAATTAACGCCGACAACTATTTTATTGTACGTCAATTTAAAAAATAGTTGTTTTTTTTAATGGCTCTTATTTTGAAAGATTTTTTTGTGCGCGACTGCTTCGCCTCACTTTAACAGGGACACTCCCTACTGTGCATGCAGACTGCTTCTGCTGCTCCCTGATAAAAGAAAAATGTTTCTGCTGATACTTGTTCAGAAAAAAACAGATTTATAAATGTTGACTTGCTGTTGCTCGGAAGGTGTCTGATAAACTGTTGTGATCGGGGCTCTGGAACATGCTGCCTTGTCGAAAAATGCTACCATAGCGCAAATCGAGAGCAGCTATCCTGCTGAAAAAATGCTCCCTTTAAGTTTATACAGTTCAAACAGTTTATTGGCAGTTTATAGCACTGTTAATTATGAGAAATAGACAAATAATATGCATAATCAGAGAAAAATATTTTTTATTCAAATGTTTACTATTAAGCAGTGAACTGATTCATGCTGCCTTGTCAAAATATGCAACCTTAAAGCTTATTCAGTTTATACAGTCGGTTAATAACACTGATAATGATGAGAAATAGACAAATAATATGCTGTACGTATTGGCTGTTTTTTCGGATGGGGATTATAATGGTTCTAAAGCTATAATGGTTCTGCTCCCCATGCTCTGGACTCTGAGAGTACCATGTTTTTCTATTACAAACCAGATAAAACTTGAATGCCCTGCAGTGGCAAATAGCTTTAGTTTTCCTTTACCCTCTCTGGATGAACTGTCCAGCTCTTGCTGTCTCAGAAAAGCGGATAACATCCTAAAAGACTCCTCACACCCCTCTCATGACTTAATTCCAACTGCTGCCATCAGGCAAAAGATACAGGAGCTTTAAAACAAGGACTAACAGATTGAACGGCTGTTTCGGCCCCGTCGCTATCCGGGCGCTGAATGACACCTAATCATCGTCATACAACTTGAGAGCAATAGATAAATCTCGTGCAATATGTCTTTTATGTGCAATAAGGTCCTACCTCATTCTTATTTTATCTGTTTGTGACTTAGATTTACGTATATAGCCTATATGTATATATATATGTATGTGTATGTTAATGTATGTGTATATGCATGTATATGTATGTATATGTATG
>JBBIGA010000022.1:6864604-6876894 GCA_037576975.1 Alestes dentex | reverse complement strand
TATAGACATATATATATTTCTGAAGTAAAAGTACCTCCTATTTGAAATGGGCTTGTTAGTTACCTTAACTTTGTCATGATCAGTTAATCTTTAAAATGTGACTGTAAAGGACAGTGTGGCCTACTTAGAGCAGCATGAGTGGCTCTGAGTGGCCGGGTGTGTTTGAATAGAGACAAAAGCAGGACAATTACTGAGCAGAACATGGCCAGCACCACATGTTACTGTTCCCCTGCACATCAAGGATGCTAGTGGCCATGCAAGCTTGAGGCATAAACACTCTCACATGAATATATACATATGCGCAATTGTTACAGCTCACTGAAATCTGGAAAGAGTTGCATAAAATAAATCTTCACACTCTTGTGCTCTTTTTCTTTCTCCTTTCTTGCTATGATAAATCTTGTGTATCAAAGGCTATTTGAGTGTATGTATCTGACAGCCAGGGGCTTTGAATGGGAGTAGTACTGTTCAGTGTGCGTGTCTGCATAACCGGGCTTTGCAGAGAATGGCTCTAAATTGTCCCTCCCCTTCCCCCAGGGCATGTACATCAAGTCGACATATGATGGACTACATGTGATTACAGGAACTACAGAGGGAGTAAGAGGCCATTTTCATCATTTTAATAGTGGAAAAACTGCATGACACCCTCAAGAATTAGTGTGTAGAGTTGTATATAATCTGCCTTTTCTCTCCACAATTGTCCTTTTCCAGTCTGTCTCTTTCTGACTTTTTCCATCTGTTATTTACACTCCTCTCTCTTCTCTTACTCCACCTTTCACACTCTCTCTCACTCTGTCTATTGCACTTGCTCTCTTTCTCCTCTCTGATTCATACTTTCATTCTTTACATTTCTTTCTCTCCTCCGCTTCTGTCTCTTTCTTGCAGTCCCCCGCTGACCGCTGCAAGAAAATTCATGCTGGCGATGAGGTCATTCAGGTCAATCATCAGACTGTGGTGCGTGCAATATGTGTGATTATCACTGTATTTTTGTCCCCCAGCATTTGTTTCACAACCACAACACACACATCCACTTAGCCCTAGACCCATATCTATGTGCTCAGATTCTTCAGCAGCATTTCAGAGTCATCACAACTGTGGTGTAGGTCTGTAACGATTCACGCCAATTACACTGATTCAACTGAATGATTCAGTGCTGCATTACATTTCAAATGTCATCATGATTTAGTTCGATTATTTAGGTCAAATTCAATACTTCTTCCAACATCAGATCAAATCAATCAACAATGACTTGACAGACATCAACATTGTCAGTGGCATGGCACTGTAATCCCTTCTCCTTACAAGCATTTTCCAATGCCCCAATTTAAACCAAGCACTGACTGAGGGTGGCTTGGTTACGCTTTGAATCAACCAAGACTTGATGTGTAACACCTTGGATACTCACAGGTACACTGTACACAAATCTCGAGAGTTGTTGGACAATGGCAGCGAACTCAGGTTGTCATGGCTACTGGGAGGCTAACAGTGAACTGCTGCAAGACAAACAGTTCCAGTACCTCGACCATACTGCAATATTTCAGTAGAAGCCACCTTCTGCAAGAGCGTTAGTGTTAAAGCCCGCTGCAAATGTTGCTCAGGAGTGTGGGGACAACCCTCTTTAGCTTATTATACTCTAACTGTGAGTTGAGAGTGTTTGAGCGGCAACTTGCAACTCCTAGGTTAGAAGATGGTGGAACACTCATTCCTTCTTCAACTAATCATCATTCTTGAGCCGGTCTTTCAAAAAACTCCACAAAGGATGGTCCAAGTCATTTTGTTGAGGCTAGCAGCATTAGGGGCTCTTGCTAGTTGCAGCAGGCTCTGGATGATATGATGGTTCTCCTCCTGGCCCTTGGCCAGGCATTCAAAGGAGGCCATCTGCTCCTGTCCCTGGAGCCGCAAGAGGGCCTGGTGTAATTTTTGCTGGAAGATGCAAAGGAAATCCTGCATCAACAGGAAAACACATAAGGCAGGTATCAGGAACCACAAGAATTTTTATTTCTCTGTACATGTATTTTTTCTTTTGACTACGCATGCACACACACACACACACACACACACACACACACATACACACACACACACATTAACGCGTTATTATCGCGTTAGCGCATTATTTACTTAATGATGACAATTGTTTTATCGCGGATTAACGTGTTTTTTTAAAAACTCATTTTATTTTGAAAGTTCGGTGCTTTTTTGTGCTCGGGTGCACGGAGCACACAGCTCTAAGAGTGTGTCCGAAATCGCACACTTACGTGAGTGCACTGGAATGTAGTGCATAGTGGGCACTGAGCACTTCCTTCTGTAGTGCACACTGCCGTGGGTAAGTGTTGTCCTAAATGGAACACTAACGTTTTGCACTTAGCGGAAGTGATGGAAGAACATTTGCTCACGACTCTCTAGCCCGCCAAAATATCTGCCGGTTATACCGCAGTATACATCAGTAAAATAATTTTATTAACGTTACTTACATTTATACGAACCTGTTGCCTCCGCTTGGGCTTGCATTTCACTGTTGGTCGCCATTATTTAACTCTGAAAACTTGTCGAAAGTCCCTCCCCTTCCGCTACGTGGTCAAAATGGCGTCCGTTTAGTGCGCGTAGTGTCCATCGTTCCACACTGTGTTCCTAGGCCATTATTAGTGAACCATCCGGGTACTTTCAGTGCACTGAGTTTTAGCTTGGTTGTCAGTTTGAATGCACTATGCATTAAAATCGCGCACTAGTGTGCAAGTGCGTGATTTCGGACACACAGTAAGTCTGGCTCAGGTGATTGACTTTGCCATTGATAAATATCCAATTTATTTTACTTGAGATACTCTTGGGTTGCTTTCACTGTATGTATTATTGATTTGCACTGTAAAGTGCCCTCCAATCAATTTGGCAGTCAGACGTCCCATTACTTTTGACCATATAATATGGACAAAAGTAATGGGATGCCTGACTTTCATATGGAGTTGGTCCCCTTTCGCAGCTGCTATAATTGTTCTGCTCCACATGCTCTGGACTCTGAGGGTACCTTGTTTTTCTACAACAAACTAGATAAAACGTGAATTGCCCTGCAGTGGCAAATAGCTTTGGTTTTATATTTGATGTAATTACATTAATGTTTAAGTTGAGATTTACAATGAATATTTGAACTGTAACTGTGTAACTGTGTTTAAAGGGATCACTGGTGTTAAAAATCTCATTTGTTTAAAGTATTTGCAAACCAAATGTTATTGTGCCTTTGTTCATATAGCAGTACTTTAAAAAGAAAAGTGCACAATACACTACTTTTGAATTAATTATTGAATTTTGCATAAAACAATGCAATTAATCGCAGAAAACCATGTGTATATAAAACACTATACAGCCTGATTACCACTTTTTGTATTTCCATACTTTGAACATAAAGGTGAAAAAAGAGTTCTTAGTATAAGTGGCACTGAAGAACCAGTTTTGATATCCCTTAATGTGTATATGTGTATGTGTATGTGTGTGTGTGTGTGTTTAAAAGACTTCCTAATAGGCTGTAGACCAATGAAAGACTCATGGCTTTTTTTTTGGCTCAAGACTTTTATTTTGAAGAGTGAATGTGTCTGTGCCTGAGCAGGTGGGCTGGCAGTTAAAGAACTTGGTGAATTCTTTGCGTGGTGATCCTGCTGGGGTGTCCTTGACACTGAAGAAGCGGCCCCAGAGCACCCTCACCTCTGCCCCTGCCTTGTTGAAAAACATGAGATGGAAGCCCCTTGCCCTGCAGGTACAACTGAATATGTGTGTGTGTGTGTGTGTGTGTGTGTGTGTGTCTGAATAAATGTAAGCATTGTTTAAGTGGTATGAATTAATTGATGATCCATGGCAGCAAAGCCCCCATGCTGAGGGATGCACTGCATTAAAAGCTGTCTCTCTGCCCCGAGGGCTCTGACCAACCGGAGCGCATGGCAAATCTCAACCCCCCCTTGTCCTCCTCCTCCCACCTTTCTTACATCTGCTGCTCATCATTTTCCTCTCAGTCCCTTTTCCCAAACCTGCCTGTCAGGGATTTTATAGCTGGGCAAAGGAAAGTGCAGGTTTGATCTGGGCTTTCAGTTTTATGTTATGTATAAACACCCAATTTTAAAATATATTCTACATGTATGACTTACAAACCATGTTCAGTCACTGACAGGTAAAGTAAATAACACTGATTATCTCATTATAATGGCACCTGTCAAAAGGTGGGATATTTAGCAGTTCTTGCAATTGTGTTGAAAGCAATAATCATGGGCAAGTATCCGATCGACTTTGACAGGGGCCTTATTGTGATGGCAAGACTACTGAGTCACAGGATCTTGAAAACAGCAAGTCTTGTGTGGTGTTCCTGGTATGCAGTGGATAATCCATATCAGATGTGGTCCAAGGAATCACAGCCAGTGAACTGGCAATACGATCATCGATGCCCAGGGCAAACTGATGCAAGAAGGAAATGACTCTGGTCTGATTCCACAGAAAAACTGGTCAGAGTGCCCATACTGACCCTGTCCATGGCCAAAAGCACCCACAATGGCTATATGCTAATCAAAACTGGACCATAAGTAATGGAAAACAGTCTGATCTGATGAATTACATTTTCTTTTACATCATGTGGACAGTTGAGTAGGCATGCATCACTTACCTGGGGAGGAGGATATACTAGGGAAAGTAGACAACCAAACAGCATGCTGCCCCGGCCAATCGTCTGATGGGAACCTTTGGGTCCTAGCATTCATGTGGATGTTACATTGACACATAGCACCTACATAAACGTTGTTGCTTACAGTGGCAACAGCATTCCCTAAAGGCAGTGGTTTCTTTCACCAGGACAATGCACCCTAAAACACTGTAAAAACTGATTAGGAATTGTTTGATAAACATGACATAGACTTGGTGTTGGTTTCCAATTTCTTAAGATCTCAATCTGATCAAGCAACTACGGGATGTGCTGGACAAACTTGTCCGATCATTTCAGGCCCAACTTCTCAAATTACAGGGTTTAAATGACTGGTGACATGCGGAGGCCCTGCACAGTCATAGGGAAGTAAACCTGTGAGTGTGTGCAGGACTGTTTAAACTGGCTAATTTCTAAATAGACACAACAGCATATACACAAACAGTGCATGTTATCTGAGATCTCACCGGATTTTTCTTTTTATTTGTCAGCTCTTCTCTTCATTCAGAACCATAAATATTAGCTTCAAGAACATTTGTGTTCATGAAGTGTTAATTCTAGTTCTATAGCTTTTTACAGAAGGATTTCCTGTGATATTGCTTATATCTATAAATTAAATAGATTCAGTATGTGTTTTGATTAAATAGAATAATGAGATCTGTTCTGTAAAATATCTCTCTGGAATGTTTTGACAAAGAAATAAACATTACTATTTTGATATAAAATGTAGATATAGACTTGTGTCTTGTTTGCAGATCTACATTTTTTTTTTTTTTTTTTTTTTTTTTTTACAAAACTTAGTAATCAACTGACCAAGATTCACTGTGATAACTGTTGTATTAAAAATGTCTCAATTCACCTGTAGTTTCTTGCTTTAAAAGTAAAGGTGCCAAAACTTTGTGAAGTGATGTGAAAGGTTCCCCAAAAACCTTTTCATAGTTCGTTTTCTGCACAAATGAGAGGAGAAAGAGGAAAAGGGTGATGACAGCAGTTATGAATCTGTTTCATCATACACTGAGACACTTTCTAGGACAGCATGTTGCTATGACTACACAAATGTGAACATTTACTTTCTCACTTCTCCTCTCACCTGTTGGGTAGCAGTCTGTGTAAATGCTAAACATTAGCACTGCTCTTGCTCTTCCTCTTGCACAGCCCATCATCCCCCCGAGCCCCAGCAGCAGTGCAGCCACACCCTCCAGCACTCTCAGCACACCCTCCAGACGGGACAGCTGCGCCCTGCAGGACCTCTACATCCCTCCACCACCCAACGAGCCATATACACCTAGGTATACCCACGCACAATGACACCCTGCAAATCTACTGCACATTACTGCTTCACCAGTGAAAAACAGAACTAGCTACAAATTTGGAATCCGTTTTTTTTTTCCAAAGTTACAAACATGGCTTGGTTGTAGATCTGTAGATATAGTGATTATAATATGCTAGTCCTGTGCAACTTCACAGGTTTAAAATATTTAGCTTTAAAAAAAGTAAAGCTACAAAGAGCTGGATGAAGAAATAACTTTAATTAATGTAAACTTTAATAAATGTATTCAGAATGAGGAACAGAGCTGTATATGATTCAAAAATAACTAATAACCCAGAATGCTGTGTGGCATCAACAGTGCGTAATATATACATAATACAAAGTTAAATAAAAAAAATGTAAAAACTGTAAAATTAGTATGATTTAAGAAGTGAAGCCTAAACACATGTGAAAGGCAGGTAATTTGAAAGAATACTTAAAGTTACAGTGCTGTACTCAAAATATGAAATATATACAGCACCTAAAAAGACCATTGTCTAATCTGTCATATTTAAATCTGCACTGTTTAAGTTGTTTATATATATATATATATATATATATAGCAACAAAAGGCATATCAATTTACAACCAGAATAGAGACACATGTCTTCTTTTCTCTGTAGAGAGGATAACAGACCAGGCAGTGACCTATCCCAGCATGAGGTAGCTAAAGGTTCAGAGTCGCCAAACTCTTTTCTGGACCAGGAGTGCCGGCGGCGCTTTCCTGTGCTGGATGAGGATGCAGTTCTCTACTGCTATGAATACGACCAGAACCAGGGCCCACCTCCTGTACGCAGAGACAACACCACAACATATGGTACACACTTTGAACTGTTCTTTGCATTGCAGACTGGTGTGGTTTGATGTTTACACCACAGGTGCATATTTCTTTAATCATCTTCGGGATGCGGAGCTCAGAGACAGTGACCCATATTTATCCCAGAGTCTAATGTTAGGCCTCGTAAGTTTACAAGATTTTATGTGAAAGGTATAGATCTTCAGTTCTGTATTTTCAAGTTCCTAAGATACAATTTAGACATGGAGGTTAGGATTTAATTCATTGGAAATTTATCTGTGTAAATATTTTTTTGTTTGAGGCCTGATTGACATTAGGGAAATAAGGGAAATGTGTACCTCATTTCCACATGAATAATATGTTTATGTTTATGTATGGATATGTTTTAAAAACACAGTTATTGGCAAAAATAAGCTGAAAGGCAAAATTGTGTTGGAGTAAAATGTTTTGTTCATATGGAACAAAACATATATGTACACGTTTAAATCAAGTAAAATTATCCTGTTTTTCAGGCTATTGACTGTAATTAGAGTGTTTTTAGCCTGGTGTTTTGTGTGGCATAGTGTGATTCTGATGCAATTCGTCGGTGTGTGTGAGCCAGGTAGGCTGAGACCCATCTCCATGCCGGTGGAGTATAACTGGGTGGGAGACTATGAAGACCCAACCAAGCTGAAGAAAGAGCTGAGGAGAGGTGGGTGAGGGAGGAGAGAGCGAGAGAGGCAGTAGGAGGGCAGGGACTGTTTAGCTTTCTTCCTTTGGTGTTGCTGAACCCATGAATACTGATTCAGTTTCCATCAAGTTCCCTCTGACCCTCTTACTTCTTCTCACAACCCTTTTTAATCTGTGGCTTTTGCTCTGTGTCAATGCTCCCTCCCTCCCCTCACCTGTTTTTTCCCCCTCATGTTATGTTTCTCTGCGTGTGTGCGTCCTTCTATTTGTCTGAGAATTTGGGATTTTGTGGTATTCCATTGCCATGGAAACTCCAAGAAGGAGGTTCTGCTAAGATGCTGGTGCCTGATTGGCTGATAGCATCTCAGTGGCAAAGCGAGGAGGAACAGAGACTCTCTTCAATTACAGAGGCAGAATGTGTGTTTTTTTGGTTGTTGTTCAAGAATGTAGACAGTTCATCACAAGCAAAATGTATTAACACTTGCCACTACCACCAAGTAGGGTGATCGTGGCCTGGTGGGTGAAACACTGGCCTGTGAACCCCAAGGACCACAATATCGCAGGTTAAAACCATCACTTTCTACCACTGTGTCTTTTCACAAGACATTTAACCCACAGTTGCTCCAGAGGAACTGTCCCTGTAACTTATGACTGTAAGTTACGCCGGATAAGAGTGTCAGCCAAATGTCACCTTTACCCTTTACATTTAATCCCAATGATTAGAGGACATGTTTTCACTATATCCCATGCTGTATGTCTCATAAAATGTCAGGAAAATGGTATATTTTTGAGTGAAAATGTAAGTTTTATAACATTTGTGACTGGTGGGAACCAGAGTAAAAGATCACATTAGTTAATCAGTTATACCAAATTACAAGAAAATTTGTGTAAAGAACCAGAGACAGTTAACTGATATGGTGGAAATACTCCATGCAGTCTCATTTGGGTCATTGTGTCATTGAAATCAAGCTGTAAATCAAGCTATAAGAGCAGTTGGTAGGATTACAACAGGAATTATATTTTATGAGCTTGATGTGAGCTCAGGTGCATTGTAAGTAGATGACTCTGGTCACATGACCATTTAAACCATCTATATAAAAATGCTTGCATTAAATTTTGTCATTTTAATTTCATACAAACATTTTATATAGATGAATAAATGTTATTTTGTTGTGGCTGTTTTAGAATGTAACAAACACAAAACCGAATTTCAGAATTTGTGACCATTGGTTAATTTCAAATGCCAACGAACAGTGCTTAGATTTTTTATGCTTGAAAGAGTTTAAAAGTCTTTGAATAATTCACAGTTAACCTAGGCCTCTGTATAATGTATCAGGGTAATAAGACACGTGGCTTTACGTATTGCAGTCGGAGTAAGTGTGGCAGTACTGTTTCTGCATAGTCCACTACTTCACAGCTATTGTCAAAATATTGTGCACACAGAGAATTCCCTGCTTCATTATGCTGGTGAGGATAAGGCGGGTGCCGAAGAGTACATGATAGGATGCAGCAGCAGTAGGCGGAGCAGAAGGAAGAATGAGAAAGGAGCTAGCCCCACTCATTATGCCCTGGTTCCTGCCCTTCAAATGGAAATGCTGCGACAGGATTCAGTAACCACACCCACTTCAGACACTTCGTCCATTTATCATGTGAGTGGCATTTATGGCCTTTGTAGCAGTTCCAGTGTTGTAGGTGAGACAGGGTTAAGTGTGGACAAGGTTTGAGTAATGGGTCTGTTATTTGTTGCAGACATTCGATCAGTCTTCAGCAGCGTCAAGGTCAAAGAAGAAGTTAAGAGGTGAGAGATGCAGAGCTTTATTGATCATAGAATAATACTGTCCAACACTCCAACAATGAATTGTATGAAATTAAGTTATCCCATACATTTACATTCAATCAAATAATGTCCTATAAACTTCAATATAAATTACAGTTGCAATTAAAGAGCTAATGTCATGTAGTTTGTTTTATTTTCTTCCCTGGTTCTTCCCTGGTTCTTTTTTCCCTCACAAGTAAACAGGCTGTTTTGTTACTGTGTCGTTAAGACCAATATGCCGTTGGAGGTTTGAGAACCCTACAGTTATTATTTATTTGCTAAATTTAATATTTTGAATAAAGCATAAAATATGGCATGTGTATAAGTCTGGGTAGACTTTCATGATTACTTTTTATTAATTAATATTACTAGTGATTCTCTACTAAGTGCAATAACTTAGGTAGGTTTCACTCAGCTGTGTTACTTATCTACATTTCTGTATGTAGCATGGTGTATTTTCATATTGAGTTTCTTTTCTCTACTGATTTTTAAAATTTAGATTTTATTTAGCCACATAGATCATCCTGGCTGACATGACACGTTTGAAGGGTCAAATAATTGTTTTAATCCTCTGGAATGGTCAACAACTAATTTACATTAGGACCTAATGACTCCCTAGAAAAGACACTAGTAAGTAATAATAAAAAACAATCAATAAATGGTAATCATGCATTGTAGTGATGACTTAAGTTTGTGTCATGAAGAAATTTTTGTTTAGTTCAGTCGCTTTGAGCATTTCTCTAATCATTATGAATGTTGCACAACAATGTTGCAAACTGCAAAGCACATTGGATTGTGACTAATGAAAACTGTGACTAGGATTTTGGTAACATTGAAAATACATAATGCAGTACTTTTTTCTCCATGTTACAGCATTTTCAGTACTACAAAGTGACATATTACTGAATTGGGGAATGGATTGCAAAAGACTTGATAGGATTCCGGTATTGTATTTATGATTGTTGTATTGTTATAAAGAAAAGGTTTTTACACCACTGCATTGTTCAAAGGAAACATTAAAAATAACAAGTTTATAGTAAAAACACAAGAAACACCCCTTTGGGCAGACCTGTTCATGTACCACTGTAGGGCAAATTACTTCAGTAGTAATTACTAGATGCTTCTATCTATCAGGTAACAGATTTTCATCCACGTCACAACAGAGATCCTCCCTAGCAATGCATGTCCTAATGCATTTTGACTGAAATGACAATCTAAAAACTAGACAATTATATGCAATGAATTGCAAGGATTTATTAAAGCATTTACTTTTTTTTCCAAGATAAAGAGGAATTACCCTCTTTGATGTGTACAATTGCCTAGATAATACGGAGTTTTAACAAGCAGTTTTGAGAATTAAATTCTAATCTGTGAAATGCACCAATGCGACTGAGAGAAACTGTAATAGATTTTCACTTAGAAAGTCAACTTGCAGGTCTGTTCTACTTGGTTGTTTTTATCGTGTCTCATTCCAAAAGGAGTCTGGGTTTTAATGTGAATGGGTGGGCTAAATTGCTGTAAGCTGAATATCTATACATGTATAGCTGTGTTGAGTTTGTTGGCATTGAGAACACAAAAAATAATGAATTGTATGTTTTAAAACTTTAATGCAGTTTTAATGTTGCTACATCAGTTCTTTTAATTAAAATGTAGATTTCCTTGATATGGACCCTTTAATGTCATCATGTTTTCAGATTATTTTCATATTTACACTCTCCATAGCTAGCTCAATGTCCTCCATCAGTAAACGACGAATTTCCTGTAAAGACCTGGGTCAGGGAGACTGTGAAGGTTGGCTGTGGAAGAAAAAAGATGCTAAGAGCTACTTTTCTCAGAAGTGGAAGAAGTACTGGGTGGTGCTGAAGGATGCATGTCTGTACTGGTACATCAATGAGGAGGTGAGGCTGAAGTGTGCTAAATTCATTGAGCCCGAGGCTTATATTGTTGTTGTTGTTGTTAATCTTTAGTAACTATTGTAAATTATGATGGGACATATGTAAAACTAATATGACATTTATAAGAGTAAAAAACTGAAGAGTGGGCCACATATTGGTTCTTTAGTTTTATAATGCAAAACACTATGTTTTTGTTTTTATTATTATTTTTCAATAATTGGACCACTAATCCCAGCTAGTCTCCACTTCAAAAGTAAACGTCTGATATTTTCTTTGTTATTCTTGAGTTCTTTTGTCTGTTTACTGGGAGCTCAGTGCAGTAAAAAGCTTTGTCTTGCAGGATGAAAAGGCAGAGGGTTTCGTCAGCTTGCCAGAATTCAAAATTGATCGTGCAAATGAATGCCGCAAGAAATTGTGAGTAGAGCTTTTTATAACCAAAAATAAATGTCTCAAAGAAAGTAAATTAAATTTATTATATGTTAGTTATATATCTTTTGTTCTTAAGTGCTTTCAAGGCATGTCATCCCAAGATCAAGAGTTTCTACTTCGCAGCAGACAATGTGGATGACATGAACAGGTGAGAAAACACTGGACTCAATCATACTTACCAAGCTAATAAGACAAAAGACCAGTGAAGCACAACAAAATCTGATGTATATTCATGTACACTGGATATACAGCAGGTAAAATAAATATTGAACATGTCACCAATTTTCTAAGTAAATATGTTTCTAAAGGTGCTATTGACATGAACCAGATGTTGGTAACAACCCATCCAATCCACAAATGCAAAGAAATCAAACCATAGACGTCCATAAATTAAGTTATGTGCATACCGATACAGAGTACCGATACCAATATTTCTTAGAATGGTGTCCATGCAAGTGCAAGTAATTTGGAGACAGGTTTTATTTTCTATTCTACAGATTATGACAAGCCTATAATAAGGCTAAATACAAAAAGTATTAACAGAATGCTATTCCAAGGCAAAAATAAACCGTTCATTAACAAAGCTTTAAGTCCGCGGCACGGTTCAGTTAAACTCGCACATTATGAACACAAAGCACTCCGGATTCGCTTCGACTATTTTCACCCTCTAGGCTTGCCGTAGTTAGATGACATGGTACAGCCCC
>JBBIGA010000022.1:6846688-6857839 GCA_037576975.1 Alestes dentex | reverse complement strand
ACACACACACACACACACACACACACACACACACACACACACACACACGCACACACACGCACACACACACACACACATTTTGTCAGAAACTTCATTGTGCCCCAGAACACATGAGGAAGTGTCCTTTCAGCCTGTGTTAATGTTGCCTGATGCATAGGGCAAGGGAACATGCCTTTGGGTTTTTTTTCCTTTTCTCTCCTACATCCCTCTGCTTTTCTTAAGTCTCTGTAACAGATAGAGAGCAAATCCTTCCAACACGCACAATAATAGCATTGCTCATCAGCGCTGAATCTTGAGTAAGCTTGCAAATATGGATTATATTTTACTGAGCGAATTGAATGCAGTCATCTGTGCAGGCACACTTCATGAGCTGTGCATAAAACAGACATAACTGCTGAGAGCACCCATACACACAAACTGTTATCCCCATAAACAAATCACACACAAACCGCCACCATCCCAAAAGCATACTCACACTATTCCATTTATATTATTTATATTCTTTTACATTTTTATTCTGCTGTTGCTATTTTCATTGCAGTCTTTGTAGAATATGTATTATTGCACAATATTTTGCACAATATTTATTACCATTATTTCCTACCTCATAAATCTTTGCACAATTTTTGCACATTTAACATATTTTTTGCTCAATTAACATATTAGGCTGCTAGAGTACACAATATTGTGTTCACTTGGTACTGTTTCTGCTTTTTGTTGTCCTGTACTGTAATGTTTGCTCGTGTTTCTTTCGTTTCGCATTCTGTGTAGCCCTGTTCTGTCTGTACTTGTGTAGTTTTGTGCTGTTTTGTGTTTCATTGTAGTCCTGGAGGAATGTTGTTTCATTTCACTGTCTGCTGTGTATGTGGCTGCAATAGCAATAAACACGTATTTGACTTGACTTAAGCTGTCCTTCTGCTTCCAAACGGTAGCCTGGAGTAGTGGAGGTGCTCAGAATTATGTTAACTAGAAACCAGTCCACACTAATGTAAGATATTTGCACAGGAATCAGCAACACCAATTCTTTTACACTTCCTCTGTTGTGTACTTCCTCGATTTATTTTCTACACACTGTAGTATTAATAAATACATAAATACAGAGGTTAAACATCTTTACTGCTGTGTGAACTGTTTTTGATTTGCTATTTAAATAAAGCCTGATGGTTGCCCTACACTCCGCTCTTTGTACAGTCAGATTTATTTCTCCCATAAAGAACACTGGATCTTATTACTGACCCTCTGTGATGCCCTCTGCAGGTGTGGAGAATGAACACAGGCAACAGACTGATTCGCTGGGTGACCTATACCGAGCTCTAGAGAGGGCCAGTCTGTCACCTGTGAATGAACAGAGGCCCTCCTCTCATCTGGAGTACAAACGCTCATTTATCCGTCGTTCTAACGATCCTTTACTTAATGAGAAACTGCATCGCCTGCGCATCCTTCAGCACACATTCAAGGTAATAGGGCAAAAGTCTAATTGTTATTTTTGTTTGTCTTGGGTGATTTTTCCTTTTTGTAGTAGAGCTGTACAACATATTGTTTGTAATTTTGGGTTTTGCAATACAATTTTTATAATCCATTCATGCCTGAGAGTTACATTCAGGGTTAGCAGGGCAAAAAAGTCCCTAAAGAATTTTATCATTACATACAAAAACTTCACTAGTCACTAGTAAATTATGAAAATCAATCCTTTCCCTAACATTGTAAATAATAAGAGTTTTTAAATTTGAACAATTAAGGCACTGCTTGGTAAGATATAAGGGCCTATCAAAATAAAGTGTGTCCATATTATTTCATGATTTTGATGCATGTCAATATCTTCTCATAGGACATCCCACTTCAAGAAGCAGAGACAAAGATCATTCATCGGGATGTGTAAGGAAAGCCGATGTCACAAGCATAGAAGGAGAGCACGTTATGTCCACACTTCCCTTTGCACAGTGTTCTTCTTCTGCTTCTCTGACTCCATTCTGAGATCGACCAGCCTCTCTTTAACTCTTGTTCCTTGATCTTAGGCCCTGTTACCTGCCATACCGTCTTCCTCCTTGAGTTGTTTCTGTCGCACAATGTTTGGACATAAAGGCATTATTTTGTATATTGATATGAAGTCATGGTCTACTGACAGTTGAATTCTGTGTATTGTATGAGTTGTAACTAACCTGATATATATTGGCCTTTGTGATGTGCCAAATGACTGTTTGCTTCCTGAAGCTCCTGTCCTCTGTCATGGCTTGAGAAGAAACGCAGAGGGGACAGAAAGATCAGAAGTGCTTGTATTGTTGTTTTTGAACTACTGATTCTGTTATTATTATTTTATTTTGCATGGCCACAAAGTTATGAGTTTTATATGTGGTATTTATTTAAAGGTTAACTGGATGTGTAAATTATAGTTTCAACTGAACCAGCTTTTCTAATAATAGACTGTATGTTGAAGAGTGTAAAATATGGAATGAGCATGAACTGATTGTGTGTGTGTGTGTGTGTGTGTGTGGCGAAAGAGAGAGAGAGAGAAAGAGAGAGAGAGGTGAGTGTGTATCTAATATGTTGCCCTTTTTCTTGTTTCCATCTGGCTGTCTGCACTACAGCCTTTGACCCCTAGCCCTGAAAACATCAAATACTCAAGGCTGGCAATAATGCTGATGTAAAACAGTGAACGGTGAAACAGTTGTCTATTTTTGTAAGCATGATATTTATCCAGCTGTTTGTACATGGTTTTGTATGCTAAGGTCTGTCTTATATAAAGATAACTGATGGTGTTAATCCCCCTTCTAAATGTGTTTCCAAAATATCTTTGATGGGATGAAATGTGAAAGCAACTATGTTGTTGTATCTACAAGATAAAAATAATTTTATCAATAAACTGTTTGATGTTTTGCCATACCTTTGTCTTAAAGCACCATCCATCTGTAGCTCCTGTCCTCTAGACATAATGGCCTCAAGACAATCAACTTAACATGGTATTACCAGTTTGACAATGTGAGCAGTATTATTTACAGATGAGATGAAAGTACACAGGCACACAGTGGCTTTATATAACCACAAGAAGCCAGTAATATCATCATTAAATCTATTTTACGAAGATAGTCTGATTAGTAGGGCAGTTGTGGCAAAACGCTTGTTTAATGGGATTCAGCTGACATAGAGAGTTAATCTGGTCTAAAGAAAAGAATAAAGGAGACAGTGGTCTTGGAAGATGTTATTTGTTGTATCAGTATGTCAGTTTGTTGGTATGTGGAAGATCCAGTCTGACTTACTCAGTCCTGTCATGCACCTTTCGCAGCATGCACCTTTCCCTCCAGCCAGAATATGACATAAAGCAAAGACATCATGGATAGCTTGTGTAGGTAGGGTGTTTATTAATAGTCACTGTGAACCTTCTCTTAAGAGACAGGCACATATAATAGTCATAAATGTGTTTGTGGAGACATTGGGGCATTCAGTTAGTAACAGAGGACAAGTAGTCAGTATGTTTATGGCACTCAAGACCTGAGCAGCAGTCATAAAATGCAACTGGTTAACTCTTTTAAACGGAGTACTCAACATGAAACCAAACCAAAATGAAAATTAGAGGACACAGAAATAGTTCAGAATCATGTTTTTGTTCTGCTTTGCAAAAATGCAAAAACATTTAACAGCTCAAGACCAGGTGAGATTAATTGCACCTCAATGCATGATTACACTGTCTCACATACAGCTGCGCGCAAAGTTTAACCACACATTGCATGTGATGTGGTGATCTAAGTCAAAATTAGTTATGTCACAGTAATGTTGTTTAATTCTTGAAATCTCACATTTCAAACTTATTTCTATGCAATGAGAACATTTTAGAGTTTTTTAATTCTCAGAATGGATGATTCAAAGGTCAAAGGTTATAATAAATTTAAAGATGAGTGTGATTTTGTCATGGTCACGCCTTGCGTGCCATGCCCCCAAATCCATGAAGTACCGAGCGTGGCACTTCTCTTTCCTCCTGTCTGTCATCTCATTTTGGTTTTTACTGCTCTGTATTATCTGCATCTGTTCTGCATTTCTCTCTCCCTATTGAGCCTAAGGAACCTAGCGTCCATTGTCCATTGTGCCTACTGGCTAGTATGGTGTGTTGTTTGTTTGCGTTTGTCCTCTTAAACAGAGTAGACCAAAGTAGCGTGCCTGGCAGTCCTTCGTCAGCACTGAAGACATTGAGCAGGTAGACCTAAGTGGCTGAACTTGGCATTTCCTGAGCTTCCCTCCTCTACACACCAGTGGTCTTCAAGAGGCTTCTGGAACAGTTTTTGGTGTACTTTTTGTGTTTCTGTTTAGCTGTCTACAGTGTGCTCTGTGTCTCCTTTGTTTGCATTTCCCACCAAGACTCCTGAAATAAAATCTCATGAGTTCCTACTTTGAGTATGACAGACTTTTTAAAATACAGTGACCCTTAAGCCTCATCCACATGGACGTCTGAATCAGTTTTTTGGGCGTTTGAGCGCAGACTGAGCACCAACCGTTTTTCTGCTCATTGGAGCAAATCACAGCGTCCACACGGACGTTCAGCACCGGCGCTCAGTCAGCTGCACATTCGTGTGGCTGGTGTTAAACAGCGTCAGACGAACGGCAGCGTAACGCCAATCAAGCACAGATACAAAATGCTACAAAAACGCTTATGGCGTTCAGAACACATTCATTTATCCAAGATTCAAACATCCGTGTGGACAAGGCCTTATAGTCACACATAAACACATCACAATACAGCACACCGTATGAACAGTGTAAAATTGTTCTCTGTATTTAACCCGTTCACTGAGTAAAGCCAGGGGCAGCGCCTGGGAAGCAGTGTGTGGGGAGAGTTCCTTGCTCATGGGTACCTCCATGGGCGCTGGAAACATTATAGCAGAGAGGGACATGTTCCCCCCACTTTTCCAAAGCATTTGTTTCCCAGACAAAAGCCAAGACAGGCGAGGACCATAACCCCTGCCCACTGAACATCCCCTCCACATTAAAAATGCTTCCAGCGCCCCTGGGTTCCTCGGTGGTGATACTAACAGTCCTAGGATTTAAATTCAGCTACAGTGGGCGAAGGCAGGGTACACCCTGGACAGTCACCAGCACGTTGCAGGGCCACATATAGAGACAGACAACCATTCACACACACACCTAGGGATAAGGGCAATTAACCTATCCCCAATGCATGCATGTTTTTGGTGGCGGGAGGAACTTTGGTTATTATAAGAAGGCTTTTTAGAAAGAAGACGGATAAAGGCAGCAAAGTGCAGGTAAGGCTTGTTGTAGCAGCAGATGGGTCAGAACATGAGAATGACACTGCCTCTCATCTACAGACTCAGGCTGTTTTCATTAAACCAAATGTTTTCAAGGCACACATGGTGGATCTTCAACTAATCTAGTGGTTGGGGGCTCGACAGGTGAGGGGTGGTTCTATGCAAATTTCCTTATTCTGACGTCAGAATAAAGGAGCCGTGGAAACGACTCGTGGAAGCATATGATTCCTGACACCAAAATCTTTCAATTGATTCACAGAAAACGGATGGATTTTTTTTCGCACTTGGAGTGTTTATAGGAGTAGTAGAGACCCAAATGGAAATACAAAAGTATGCAAAAAGTGAGTTTTGCATAATATGTCCCCTTTAATAAATTTGACATACATAGTAGTCAGTCATATGCATTATTGTAAGTAATTCCTATTTAATTAGGGCTCCTATTTAAAAAGTCAGCTGTGATGTAATGAGAACAGTGCTCAGCAGGTCAGTGGCACTTTTTCTGAGATGTTTCATTTAAATTTGAGTTTATTTCCTACCACAAACCACTTATATCAGACTATATCTTGGGTAGTCAAGCTCTCATAAAACCATTAATTGGATGGCTGAGAAAATATAAAAAGTGCCATAACTTTTGCCCAGATGAAATATGATGTTTCAAAAAGATAAAGAATACAAACCTTCAGGTTTCTTATTCAGGTAATCTTACGGAATACAGTAACCCCCAGCTTCTTGCAGGGGTTATGTTCCAAGAGCTGCCGCACATAGTGAAAAAAACGATTAAAATACCTATTTTTATTGTGTAAACCCTAAATATTCCCCCAAATATGATCCCAAAACACTTTAATTTCATTTTAAACTCAATTTAATACATTATTCTTAATGAAAATTTAAAGGTAAACCCGTATTCGTGCTGTACAGTTTACACTGAACTCCTGCAGTGCTAGAATGTAAATACCGATATTATAATTTAGCACTAAAGAATTATACATTGCCATGAAAAAAAGCTAAAAAAAATGTGGAGAATATCTGGGTTTCCACGAATTTTCTGGAGTTTTCGCCAGCAATTAGTAGTTCGGTTCTAAGAAAAAATGACTGAATCTGAAACACTTTAATTTCAATTTAAACTTTATAGCTTAATACATTACCCTTAAAATATAAAGGTAAAGCTTTATTATTATTATTATTATTATTAGTGTACACTGAACTGCCGTCTCCCACAATAAATTCATGCACGGACGTTTTTTTTTGTGTAAGCAGGGTAAATACAGTAATAATATAATTTAAGTTTTGTGTTATGTACCATCTGAGGCAGGGAGACTGTCCGGTAAGCAAATACACCGCGGTGTTTCGTACCCTCGCCGTGCAGACGGAGTGGGGCGACTCCGCGCTCCAGACGGCCTTTTACGAGGGGCTGGCGACCCGTATTAAAGATCAGCTGGTAGGACGGGAGCTTCCTGATACCCTGGAGGGTATCATTCAGTTATGCATGAGAATCGACCAGCGCATGAGCTCTCGTCCTAAGTCTGCTCCTCGTACCCTGCCGCCCACGCCTTTAACTGCACCACGTTGACCATCTGTCAGTTCCTCGGACCCTCCACCTCCGTCAGAGGCCCTCTCAGGAGCCGGGGAACCCATGCAGTTAGGGTGTGCTTCCTTGAAGGAGAGGTTTTCACCTGGAGTATCCCTCTCAGCCTCCATGACCCCGACCGTTTCCCGATTCAAGCACACATCCAGCTCAGACACAAATGGGTCAGTGTCACCGCTTTTGTCACCAATGGAACAGCCAAGTCTTCCTGACCTGTACTTTACTTTACCATACTGTGTTTCTCCAGTGTGAAAACCTATGCAGTGTTAATGTATAAGCTTTTGTTTTTTTTTAAATTAGGGGTAATTTTGCGAATTAGGAGCGGCTGACAATTTTATTGACCATTCTTTTGCTGTCCAGCTGGGTGTGTGCTCTGAAGCATTATCCCAGCCGTTAAAGATCACAGCCGTTGACGGTCAAGCCCTTCATCACAGTCCCATCACACACCAGACTCCGCCCCTTTACTTCATTATTGATCAGCACCAAGAGAAAGTTTCATTTTTCATCACTCGCCTCACCTCACCTCCCATTATTTTAGGTTATCCCTGGCTGTTACAACACGACACCCTGATTTCCTGGAGCCAGCAGCGGATTCTTCAGTGGAGTTCGACGTGTCATGAGCTTTGTCTCACGGCGGCGGCTGGGACATGCTCTGGGGAGCCCAACGTCCCTGATGTTGACGCCAATTCCATCCCTCTGCCCTATAGGGACCTGAAGGAGGTCTTCAGTAAGCGTAGGGCCATCCAACTGCCTCCTCATCGGCCCTACAACCTGGAGATCCAGCTCCTGCCTGGCACGACAACCCCCGTGCGGCCGGTTTTATGCCCTCTCAAAGGACGAACAAAAGGCCATGGAGGAGTATGTGGCCGAAGAACTTCGCCAGGGCACTCTTCGTCCTTCGTCCTCTCCCGCGGCCGCAGGGTTCTTCTTTGTGAAAAAGAAGAATAAGGGACTTCGCCCATGCGTCGACTATCGGGGTCTTAACAAGATCACGGTGAAGAACCGTCATCCACTCCCGCTTACCAACACCGCCATGGACGCCATCTCTGGTGCTTCCATCTTCACCAAGTTGGATTTAAGGAGTGCATACAATCTCGTCCGCATAAGGGAGGGCGACGAGTGGAAGATGATTCCCACCGGCCATTACGAAATGCTGGTAATGCCTTTTGGCTTGTGCAACAGTCCGGCAGCCTTTCAACAGCTGATAAATGATGTTCTCCAGGACATGCTGGGCCGCAGGGTCTTCATGTACTTGGACGACATCTTGATTTACTCAAAGACTGAAGAAGAACATACCCAGCATGTCCGAGCAGTGTTAAAGAGGTTGCTGGCCCACCGACTGTTCTGTAAGTTAGAAAAATTTGTGAAAGTGATCATTCGGTCATACGTGAACACACCACAGCACACAGTGTGAACAGCACGAATCTCTACATTTAACCCATTCACCAAGTGAAGCAAGGGGCAGCCAGGAACACGGCGCCCAGGGAGCAGTGTGTGGGGACGGTACCTTGCTCAGGGTACCTCAGAGGTGCCTAGCAGACTTGGGAATCGAACCCACAACTTTCTGATTGCAGGGACAGTTCCCTAACCACTAGGCTACCAGCTGCGCTTTCCACCAGCGTTCCACCACGTTCCTAGGGTTTGTCATATCTCCTCAGGGCATGGCCATGGACCCCCCAGAAACTGGATGCTGTGCAAAACTGGCCTCTACCCACATTGCTTTAACAGCTTCAGCGCTTCCTGGAGTTTGCAAATTTCTATCGACACTTTATCCGGGGCTTCAGTACGCAGCACCTCTTACTGCTCTCACCAGACCCTCCAAGACTCCCTTTCAACTCACACCTGAAGCCACCCATGCCTTTCACAAGTTATGTTCACTATTCACCTCTGCACCTATCTTCATTCATTCAGACTCTGCCAAGCCATTTGTTGTGGAGATGGACGCCTCTGATGTGGGCGTAGGAGCCGTTCTCTCCCAACTGCATCCTTGCAGTTTCTTCTCCAGAAAATTTAATCCCACTCAACAGCGATACGGGGTAAGGGACTGCGAGCTGTTGGTCATCAAGTAGGCTCTGGAGGAATGGCGTCACTGGCTCCAGGGCAGCCGTGACCCCTTCGTGGTTTGGACCGACCATCAGAACTTAATAGGCATCCAGCAGGCGAAACAACTAAATCCTCGCCATGCGTGGTGGGCCCTGTTTTTTTGAACAGTTCTGCTTTACCATCTCGTATCATCCAGGGTCGAAGAACACGAAGGCTGACGCCCTCTCCTGCGTACATCAGGTGGAGAACCCCCGGATGGACCCCGCGCTCATAATTTCATCTGAAATAGTTGTTTCACCCCTCCGGTGGGAGTTGGAAGATCGAGTCCGGCAGGGGCAGACCTTGGAGCCCCCTCCGACAGCGACACCGCCTGGACAACTCTTCATGCCCTTTGGATTACGGTCAGAAACCATCCAGCGGGCCCACTCCTCCGCCATCACAGGCCACCCTGGAGTCAACTGAACCCTCTCTCCTCCAGTGGGCCTTTTGGTGGCCCAAGATGGCTTCGGATGTGAAAGAATTCATCCAGGCCTGCGCGGTGTGCGCCAGGGCTAAAACAGTCAATAACCCCAGTTCAGGAGAACTCCAGCCACTTCCTGTGCCTCGTCGCCCTTGGTTGCACATCTAGGTTCTGGAAGGCCTTCTGCCGTCTGATCGAAGCCACCTGCAGCCTCTCCTCTGGGTATCATCCCCAGACTAACGGTCAGACAGAGCAGACCAACCAACAGCTGGAGTGCTTCTTAAGATGTTTCGTTGCAGATCATCAGCACTCCTGAGCCCGCTACCTCATCTGGGCTGAACTCTCTCACAATCTGCTCACCTCCTCCGCCACTGGTGTAAGCCCTTTTGAGGTATGTTATGGTTTCCAACCTCCGATGTTTAACCATCAGGAGCCGGAGGTTGATGTACTGTTGGCCTAACAGTTGGTCCGCACGTGTCGACGGGTCTGGCATAAGCACAAGATGCCATCCAGAAGGCCAACCGATGTTACACCCACCAGCATCGCCGCCAACACCCACCGGGACGATTGTACAATGTAGGTGACAGGGTCTGGCTGTCCACCAAGAATCTTCACCTCCACACTGAGTCAAAAAAGTTGTCACCTCGTTTCATCGGACCCTACCACATCACTCACCGGATTAACCCTGTCACCTTCCAGCTCCAGCTGCCTGCCTCTCCGGATTCACCCTATGTTTCACTCCTCTCACTTCAAACCCTTCGTCACTTCACCTCTGGTTCCTGCAGCTCCGGACCCTCCTCCACCTCAGATAATTGACGGTGGTCCTGCATACACTGTCCGGCGGATCCTTGACTCGCGACACCGGGGCTGTGGCACTCAGTACTTAGTCGACTGGGAAGGCTACGGTCCGGAAGAACGGTCTTGGATTCCCGGGCGGTTTATTCTGGATCCTACCCTCATCCAGGACTACCGTCACAGGGTATCCTCTCAGGCTGAGCCGTCTGGAGACGGTCCTGGAGGGGGTGGTACTGTCACATGCACACGTCAGGTGATGCGCAAAGGTCACAGGAAATTAGTGCATCACAAGGTATATAAACAGGAAACAGGTTGATCCGCTCATTCATTGAGTCTCATCACTCTCGCCCGGCCATCTTCACCTCAGGATTCACCTGAGTACTCACCTTGTGTGCATGAGTGTGAATGTTGGTTCTGGTGGGAATAACTCTTTCTCAGAGCGTTCGCAAAACAAAGTGCGTGATTCAACCAGCCCTCTTGCTTCTGTCCGTGCTTGGTCTCTTCCCTCACACTACACGGGCGAACACTTCTGGCTAGGTACGGTCGTGTTTCACTCTCTATCTGTGACACTATTACCAGTATTAGTACATAGAGTAATTATTACCTCAGCAATTCTTACCAGATATTTCACTGTAAGAAATTATTCTTATTCTGTTTATTATTATCATTGATTTTTTATTACTATCATCATTATAATATTCATTTTCCTTATAGTCATAACTCTATAATAAAGCTAAATACAGTTACATGAATAAAATGAAGAGAGGGAGAGAGTAAAAAGGAGAGAGGAGACATCTAAATATCTAAATTTTATTAAATCTCTACTTTAAAGCATGACTGATAATGCTTTGGCAGTGCTGTTTCTAAACATAGCAATGCCAGTAAATTTTAGTAGATTGAACTGAACTGACTTGGGAGGGAGGGAGGGAGAGAGAGAGAGAGAGAGAGAGAGAGAGAGAGAGAGAGAGAGAGAGAGAGAGAGAGAGAGCCTTTTACAGTCTCCTTTGTATTTCCTC
>JBBIGA010000022.1:6820307-6831254 GCA_037576975.1 Alestes dentex | reverse complement strand
CCAGGGTGACGAAAAAAAAGCGCGAAAAGAAAGCGCCCCCCCCCCCCCCAACGTTTCACAATACTGTCATCCAAAGTAATGTCAGTATAAAAAGTTTTAGGTTTCACAAAAAAACTGATAACTCTTCTGGTTCTCTGTGAGTGAGCTACAGCCTGATAATGCTCCTGATAGGATGGCACAGAGTAACTTTATTGGTATACACAAATAATCACTCTGCCTCACTGAGACCTGGCACAAACCCTTGGATTATAGTGAGCTTAACTGCTTTAGCACCTACATCGATAAAAAAGTGGGGTGGTGGTGTAGCGGCCATATACAGAAAGGACTTAAAAACAACATCCATTTCCATCCCTATTGCAAATATATTTAAACATCTTGCCTTCAAATTATCCGGTCCAACCTCCCCTGATTATTGCACTTATCTATCGCCCGCACAAACCCCACCCCTCATTCTTTACAGATATTTCAGATTACATGGCATTCACCATGAACATCACTATCCCCACTCCATCTCCAAAACTAAGTCACTCCATAACTTTCAAAAATCTCAAATCCATGTCTTCATCTACTTTCTTAACTCTATTAACCAGCACACTGCCTTGACCAGCTTGTCCCCACCAGGACAAAAAACATCAGTTTCACCCACTCAACTCCCTGGTACACTCCTGAACTACACAAAATGAAATCCCATAAACACTGACTTGAAAGACTATACAAAAAAGTGGATTAAACAGTTCATCTCCAAGCATACAAGGACAATCTTCAACAGTACAAGGAAGCCCTCACTGCTGCACGATCTATTATTCACAACTTACACATTCTGGTACCCCAAGGCTCTCCACCATAAACAACCTCCTCTCCCCCTGTTTCCCCACCTCCTCTTACCTCTCAGCCCTAGTCTCAATACTCACCTGTCTCCCTCATAGAACTCACCGAAATCATTTCCAGCGCCTATTTTCAAAGTTATGGTATCTTCAATTCTATGTGAAGCATCTTTGAGAACATTTGAAAGCACTCTATAAATAAAATTTATTATTAGTAGCAGTATCAAATAGTTGATGAATTTTAAATGAAATACACAGTATTTTGAGCAAATAAGGTATAACTTTAGGATGTGTTGGGTCATCAGTTGCCCTAGAATTAAAAAATACTCCTGGCGTAAACGTAGGTCCATCAAGGGCTGACTTTTAGTTGTCACTTTGGTTGAGCAGGAGCTCAACTTCAGTTGTATTAGGAGACATTAACTTTAGTAACGGCAAACAAGTTTCCCTGGTACCCTCGCGGCAGAAGCGTCCAACAAGTGGAATTTGGAATAAGATTACGTTCCCTAACATTAGTCTCCATAGAGACAAAATTAACACCACATCCACACCGTGACAGCTAGCATTCATTAAAACACAACAACTCAGCATTCTCAGCCATGTTCGACATAATAAGCAAGAGAAGTTAATTTTATTGAATTGGATCTGCAATACAATTTTAGATCTGTTTTTCCCCACCTTTTTCCCCCCCAATGACTTTTCATTTCTTTGGATGGCTTATTTGATGTTTTGAAGACTTTTTATTTTTGCGGAGAACTTCAGATTCACAGAAATAAAAAGCTTTTACTGTACATGTACTGTGGTGAGTAAATTTCTATAGTAGCAGCGCAAGAAGTATGTGAACCAGTGTTGCTTGGCCTTGGTCCTAGATTACTGGGCTATATATATCCAGTGTTCTACATATATTTATATATCCACTCTGTACATATATACATATATATATACCCTATGTGTATATCTAAGTGTACTCATCTAAGTTTAGATATGCATATATATATATATATATATATATATATATATTTATATTTTTCAATACACTCATCCATATTTATATTTCCAGACTGTTTGTATAGTGTACTTTTTATACTGTACTATTGGTATAGTTTTTATTCTATAGCTTTTTATTTTTGCTGCTCTTATCTTGTACTGTCCACTTTCAGCTGTGACAATGCAAATTTTCCACTTGTGAGACTAATAAAGGCTTGCCTTATCCTATCTTATCTTATCTTACCATGTCTCATCTTATAAACAGTACAAACAGAGCAACAAATAAATTGCTATTACATGTCTTTACAATTTTTCTCTCAAGCATTTTGCTTTTTTAAAAATCCATAGCAGAAATAATATTTGAACAAAGGCCTTACAGCATCATCTCTAAGGCCATAGATGAGAGGGCTCAGGCAGCGGGGCAGGAGCAGGATGATGAGAAAGTTGAAATATCGCAGATGCGTAAAGAGAGGGGTATCATTAACAGTCATTAAATAAAGTGCTTTTTCTATGGAACCATATATAAAAGAAGAGATGCATAGGCCCAGCTGAATGAGGTGCAGCAGCACAGTCCTGTGGGCTTTCTTAGCAGAGTCTTTATTGGAGGAAACAGACCTGGCTGTGACCATAATGCTGATGTAGGTAAAGATGATGATTAGCGTCACTGATACAAAGAGAAATACATTACTCCCATTGAATACATCACTCTGCCATGGTTTTATGATGATCTGATCACGAGAGCAATACATCTGCATGTATAAGAAGTTTGGGTCCATCACTGCAGCAAAAATTATGTCAATCAAAACATTCACAGAGCCAAATATCCAAACAATGCAAATGGCAATGCAAGTCCTTTTCTGAGTGGCTATTTCAGCATGTCTGAGAGGAAAGCATATGGCCACGTAACGCTCCAGTGACATCACAGCCAGGTTAAAAGGTGCATTACGAAACGTTGCAGTAGACAGAAAGATGAGGAGTGAACAGACAGCTTTAGCCAGCTTGAGAAGGGCCATGGTCAGAACATACATCACAGAAGTGAGAATGAGATGAATGGAGTCATTAAAAAGCATGTGAGTAAAGAGAATGTAGCGTGACGATTCTTTAAAAACACGCTTACTCCTAAGAGCGTAAAGCATGATGGAGTTTACATATACAGAAAGCAGAGTGATCAGCATCACTGCTGCCAGCCTTGTAATAGTCTCACTTTTCAGTTCAACTTTGATAAAATTCTGATAAACAAAAGCATTCACAGTGCTTTCATTAGTGCTTGCCATGGCTGATCACAGAAACAAACCAGGACAATACACAGAAAAATATTTACTAAAATCTTGTAAAGTCAACCGACAAGAAAAACAGAAAAGCTCAACAGAAACGATGTTTGAGAGTTACAGTTTTGTTAGTAGGTGCACAAACCATCAGTATGTGAAGGCAGAGCCTTCAGGCACTGAGCTGTGATGCAGGTTTCTGTGACATTTATATTGTGCAGTGACATCACAACATTACAAGAGCAGGGCTAGTGTGTGTGGATGTTGCAGATTCACATATTTTAGTATTTTCCCCAGTGCAAACAGCACAGCTGTAACCAAGGGTGGAGTTAGAGTAAACACATTAGCAAAAGGCCTGGTTGGGCATGCTGGAGCCAGTCAGTTTATAATCCTATTTCTTTACGAACCCCATATTTGTTTAGCAGCACAATACAGCACTATTTTCTAAATGGCAGAAGATCATTATTAGGGCTCCAAGCACGCAGTGCAGAGGATCCCTATTGTTTTTATGTTGATTTTTAGGGGCCCAAGCACGCTGTGTTTATGATCCCTATTGTTTTAACTCAGATTTTACTTTCACTTTCATTCTGCCTCAAAATGCGTTAGGGAGCAAAAAAAACGTAAGGTGCACAGCCTTGCAAGTTGGCAGGTACATGCAGTATTCTGACCGCTACTCAGGCACCAACAGCCACACTATAACAAGTACTGTTGCGTTGAGTCTCAGCAACTTTGAACTGTAGATCTGATTTTCAAAATTGTTGTTGCATATCAGTCCTTGGCATCAGCCAAATCAAATGAGACCATGCCCTCTGATTGTCCCACTAATTAGATTTTTTGCTTATTTGCATAATATGCAAATCTAACTTTTGCGAAGTGGTCCCTGGTTTTTCGACAAATCTGCACAAGTGTGATCTCGTTGGAATTGCAAGACACTCATTGTCAATAATAAGCAAAAACGTGCAAATTTGCAAACAGCATGGCCGCCATATGCAAATTAAGCTTGTCGGTTTTGCATACAATGTGTTATATTGACCTTGGGTCAATGCTTACCAAACTTCGTAAACACATGCAAGGCGTCACTCAACAGCAGTACCCCAATTTGTATCCATATTTACCACTTGGTGGCACTATGACAGGTCACAAAGCACTTACAGATTGAAATTGCCTCTATTTCTCCAGCTGTGAGGTCAATGAGCTCACAAATTTGCGTTCCACACCAGAAGACATTGCTCTAGCACATTCTCTAATTTAAGTGACATCATGCGACCGTATCACGAAAAACATGGCCGATATCAGGCAAGGGGCGCCAAAAATTTCTACATGGCAAAAATCATGCTATCCCAGGCCGACGATTCTCAAACTTGGTACATTTGTTGACATACAAGCTTAGAAATCATGACATATGAGACATAGAAATGTCTTGCATACACCCCTGATGGATGTCAACATTAATACCTTGGAAATTGTTTACATAACTTTCTTTCTTTGCACATAATTTGCAGTATTAGAAAATTAAATTGTACTTTTACAAACTAGTCTTAGGTTTTTTGTCCTATCTTCACAATTCTGGTCTTACATGAATCCAAAGAGGCCCAAAACTAATAATTATCGAAAACATTTTGACTTTTCTGAACAGCATGGCCAAGACCTGAGAGTACATTCACATGAATGTGAAGTAATTGACCCTAATGGACCCAAATTGCTAACACTGGGTCTGATCTGCACCAACTTTGGTACCAATGTATAATGTAGTACAGCAAGGATATGTGCAAAATTTCATTGACATCAGCCAATGGGGGTCCCTACAGTAGATAATTGCATTTATTGGTATATTTCTGCCATGGCCTGTACAATTCAAACCAGTCTAATTCATGATCCATTCAAGATGAAAGAGTGACACTTGCATAAAATGGTCAGTCCGTTCATTGTTAAACTTTCATACACTGCAACTGGTGGCTTTTGGTGACATCACTTCACTCTGATTAAAGCATAAACTGAAATACACTTCAGTTATGGAATTTCTGAAACGATGTATCCCTATTGCAGACAAATATGTGAAAGGCTTCCACATTTGTGTCTTTCAACACCTTGTAAATTTTGTATCATTTTGTCAAAGAATGGCTAAATGGTAGGCCAAATTGAATACATGACAATTACACACAGGAAACAACTGAACGATACTTTTGGGATTTTTAAGCGAAAAATACACATTTTAAACCATGTCTGTGGCTATTGCCTTTAATGGGTGTAACTTGTGATATCACACCAATGACACTAAGTGTCTTCTTCAAGCTAATTAATTGCTCTAACTGCTCTTGCATTAATGACTTTGTCAGTAAAAGAGAGACTTCTATAACACATTCTCTTTTCTCATTGTAAAACTTTGTGGTACCATCACTTCAGTCAATTCCTGCAAATACCAAAAACATATGAAATATTGTCTCTCTGCAGCAATAACTCTGCAGTGTTGCACCATACTTCATTTTAAATGTCATTTGGAGAAAAAGCACAAGAACATGTGCCAAGTGTTGTGAACAGCGACCACTGGGAGGTGCTACAATAGGATATTTGGATATCTTGTATATACTTAATGAATGGCCTGTGCAGCTCAGAGTGTTCTAACCTGTCAGCATTGCAGTTTGGAAGACTGGGCACAAACAGCTTGGATCCTGCTCATCGCCACTCGTGGCTATATTTATTATTGTTCTTACTTGTAGTAGTGGGCTTATTGATTATAAGGGGTTGCTCTCTCCTTTGTTCCCTCTCTTTGGAAGTGTCTTTTGTCAAAGTTTTTTCTTCAGACCTAACTTCACTGGTCTTGGCCCTCTCACTAGTTTAACACATGCCGTATAGCAGTTTGTAGTCTTAATTACTAAATCTAAGAGAATATGCCATCTTTTTATGTAGTATGTGTGAACAGTTAATATCATTCCTGTAAGGTGTAATAAAACTGATACAAGGAATTTCTCATTTAAATATATGTGAAAAGATATTTCAGAACAATTTGGAATCAAAATGTCTAACCGTTCTTCAAAAAGTTTTAGTAATGAAGGGGTGGCTAAAAGAGTTTCAAAATATGCTTTTAACTATAGTTTTGAAAAGAAAACTGTCAAATCCTTGCTTAGACAAGACATACTCTTAAGACAAGAGTAAACTACAAAAAAGGTTTTCAAAGTTTCTCTGTAATTCAACAAATTAATTCAGACTTGACTATTGTAGAGATACTAGCTCTGATTTTATTTAGTGGTGAAAGGAACAAGGGGTCATAGTGTCTACCATAAAAATATACCCATTTTATTTACCATCCAAAATGGTAAAAATAAAAATAAAAAAACTTTTTCTGTTGACCAAAGTGTGGGGTTATCAAAAATATTGTCAACCAGGTGTAGGGGAATAAAACAAAACCACACTAGGTTTTTGCAGATCAGTGGGGCAACTAGAACTTAAGCTTTAACTTGAGCACTAAAGACTTTTGCACATTATATATGTATAATATATTTCAGTCGGGAGCCACCTTTCATTTCTTCATATTTTGCTTCCAAAGATATAGAGTTTCTTGCATTTTTATGTAGTCTTGAGGAACAGTTCTCCAGGCTTCCTGAAGGACTTTCAAAGACTCTCATTTTCAGTCCAGTCCCTGAACCTGACCAGTTTCAGAGGAATGTTTTTATTTTTTAAGACACACAGTGACCTACGTATGATTTATTTAAGTCTAACATAGCCATATAACTGAAGTCCTGAACCAGTGAAGAAACAGGAACAGAGGATTCCAGATCAGGTGGTGATCAGTATACTGGTGGTACTGAATGCTGAGTAGTTGGAACGCCTTTATCTGGGCTCCTTGAATCTTTAAACACTTTGCAGCCTGTTGCACTATAACATTGTTCCCATTTAATTAATCTACTCAATATGCCAAAGATAAGACAGTTTGACAGCATAACATATTTTTCCACCAACAAGGTGCATCACTCTCCATGTGCATCAGTCATGAGTGCTGTCAGTTCACCAGTTGTTCTTTATTCTAACACTTTTGTACTGAACACTGCATACCAGAAACACCCCATGAGACTTTTGCCTTTTTATGCTCTGGCCCAGTCATCTTACTTTCACAGTTTAGTCCTTGTCAGAGTGGAGCAAATCCTCACCTGCCTAGTTTTTCTGCTTCCAAAACATCAGCTTTAAGAAGTGACTGTTCACTTGCTGTCTAAAATATCCTACCCTTTGGCAGGTACTATTTTTTTAGACAATCAATGATATTTACTTCACATCAACAATTCTTATTCAAATTTCAGTAAAACCATTAAGAAGGGTTTAATACTATTCTCGTCTTTTTTCCTTCTCTCCATTTTGCTTTCTATGTGACAAGTTGCTGTTTTCCTGTCTTTACTCTCTTAGCCTTTGCTGCCCCTAAAAATGTAGTTTCCATTGCTGAACTCATGCATGTCAGATCCTGCCCAAAATCTGTATCTGCCAAAGATGTCACCTTTGATCTCCAAATCCTGCTATAAAATAGGGTATTTTAATCCTTAAATCCATGTCACTCCTGTACTGTGTTTATATAAGTTTAACACTGCCTGCTTGTTTCTCAGTTTCTAAGCATGTATTATCCCACATAAAGCTTGTCTGCTGATGAGCTGATCCTTGTAACCTGTAACAACTAGTTTCTGGAAAAGCCCTAATAAGCAGACATAACCCTTCAACCTTGCCACAGACAAGCACTGTGATGTCCATTTTCTATAAATAATACTCAGTAAAATAAATGGCTGTTTGCTTGCAATAACAAGATCATTTTGAAACAAGTGGCTTGTTGGTTTAAATGTTTTCAAGGCTGTACATCTCTGATGGGTTTGAGATTCAAGATTTCTCTATTTATACTCTAGCGTGCTCTTTCTCTTTCAGTATTTAACTAGGAGTCTCCCATTAAAACATTCTTACAATGGTTTCCCAAATTATGTTCTCATGTTTTTTAGACACTGTAACTGCTGCTTGGTTAAAAAACAAATAAATATAAATAAAAATAACAACGACAAAAAATAATAATTAAAACAAATACTTTCAAAGCATTTACTGATACGTATATTCAAAGCTGTGAACTGATATTCTTCTTTTCTGGTTGGTGAAAGGACCTGATTTTACCCTTCTGTGGGTTTTGCCGCCACCTACTGTGCAACCAGGACCCAGTTAACATGCAATTTAAAGGAGAAAAAAAGAACAAAGTAGAGGGGAAGAATGAGAACTTAAATCACAAACAGTGACGTCTCTACCTGTAAATACCTGTTCTAGACAGGTTCATTCACACTGACCCTTTGCTGCTATAATAATACATTTGTTATTTACAGACTCATTTCCCCTCTGCTAGGGGAGACTGTGGTTGGTGGACAACTTTTAAATTACACACTGGATGTAGCAACAACTACAACCTTATCTCCACAATAATTACTAGATTTAACATGTTGACGTACAAGTATTTGTTTAAATGAATGTAATTCAGTGAACACTGACAAGTGGCTTGAATTTTCCAGTGGCGTAAGATAGATATGTGTTATATGAACAAGGGCCTTGTGTCTCAGTCTATAGATGAGTGGGCAGCAGGGCAAGATCATGAAAAACAGATTGAAGAACCAGTTGTTACTGATAGTCACAGCATTTTGTCTGATGTGACACAGAGGCCAAGCTGGAAGATCTTTATTGGAGAACACAAACCTTGATATGATCATTATGCTGATGTAGGTAAGGGTCATGATCAGTGTCACTGTTACAAAGTAAATTACATCAAAGCCACATTGAGTTGTTATAGTTTTGTAAAGAGCCTTTCCTTTCTGCAAGATATCTGTGAGGTTAAAAAGTTAGGGCTCCAAAACAAAAACCATGCAAGCACAGACAGCATAGGTGTGAAAATCAAGTCATTAAGTAGCATGTGAGTAAGGAGGATGTAGTGTGGAGTTTCTATAAACACATGCTTACTCCTAAGAGCATAAAGCCTGACACCATTCACGTACATAAAACTAGAGACATTCACATTAATATAAAGTTTAATAAAAAGTTTTGTTAATGACCCTTCATTCTGCACCTGCTGATGTATGAACAAAACCTCAACAGCACTTTCATTAGACGCTGGCTTTAGGAATATGAACCAAAAATTATGTAATTATACAGAGGTTTTTGCAAACATTAAAGACACTTGATCACAAAGCAAGGTATAACAATATTTACAAACCATGGCCATACATGTGTCTGTTATATTCCGTGCCAGATGACAGCACTCACCCACGCCTGCCCAGCACCATGCAGTAGGATTGTCACGTACTGATCTTTTAAGGGGCCCAACCTGTTGTTTCCGTAGGATGAGGAATGAAGACACATCTCTGGAAAAGTGAAACTGACCTGACCCTTCTCCTGGAGGCCATGACAATTAATGTAGGACATGCTATTTTTTTAAATGCTTTAATTACACAAACACAATCATGTAAAAGGTTCTTGAGCAAAGGCAAAAAATAGTATGGGAACAAGGGACACACAGCCTTGTCTCTAAGACCATAGATGAGTGGTCTCAAACACTGGGGCAAGATCATTACAAACAGATAATTCAGATAATAAAACAGATAGTGCAGTATGAGTAAATGAACGTGCTATTATTCTGCTTTGCAAGTGTTCGCTCCAGTGTACTGTACAAGGAAGAGGTGAGGCACAACCTCTGAATGAGATGCACCAGCATATGCCTGGTGCCAGAAGCATTTTTAATGTGGGGAGGACGCAGGGCTCTTTGTCTCGGCTGTTGACCGAGGCGGGGAAAGTAGGGGGAACGAAACAAAAGATTCTGAAAAGTGGTTCCGCTATATATGCTTCCGCTATATGTAGCTAATGACAGAGTCAATGCAGTCCTTCTGATTAATGGAGTCACCATTTATTGATGCCTTCCTAAAAATGTTCCAGTCTGTTGTAACGAAGCAGTCCCGGGCAGCTGGAACTGCTCCACTTGGCCAAACTTGGATGTTCAGACCAGTTTGGTGTGTTTGAGCAGGGACTATGAACATAGTGATGTGGTCCGAGTCCCCGAGGTGGGGCGGGGGGAGGGGCCCTAAAAAATTCTAACACTGAATTTTTTCAACCTCAAAATCAGACTTTGAATTTTAAAAACCATCAAATTTCTAGCACTGATTTTTTTTTGCCTCAGATTTTTTTTGCAACATTGAAAAAAAAATCAGCATAAAAAAAATTCAATCTCAAAAAATAATTCAGTGTAAAAAAATTCAATGTCTCGAAAAAATTCAGAGTAAAAAAATCAACATCGTGTCAGTCAACATCGGGGCAACCAGGGAGAAGCAATCGATCACTGTCGCAATTCATCCAACGTCCAGCCAGTCAGGTTACACTCCATTGCCATGTCGACCAACGCCAGTGATACTGCTTCAGTGAGTCTGTTTACTCTATTTGCCATTTATGTTCGTAATATTGAGTAATAGATATTACTAGACACGTTGCAAATTAACTGGATTTATTGAAAAATATCTACACTGAACTTTTAATGAGGTGGTGTTCGTGAAAACTGCGTTAGTAACTAGTTAACGGTATGCTGGGGGGAGGAGGGGTGTGTGCTCGGAAATTTCTCACTTAACGGGACAAATTTGTTATAGATTGATTTTCTAATACAAAGGTTTTTTTATTGTGTGTTTATTCTCTGACAGACTATTTTGGTATGTCTTATGCAAATACCTTTGTTTACAATAAAACTACAGTTCTCTTAGTCTGTGGCTTTTCCCTAATATAGGCCTGTGTGTTTGATGGTTTCTGAAGCCTAATATTCATTTTTATATCCACATCGGGGTGGACTCGCGAGAGAAAAGACGCCACATTCCACGCAGCTACCAGCCAGA
>JBBIGA010000022.1:6794502-6820207 GCA_037576975.1 Alestes dentex | reverse complement strand
TGAGGTGTTTTTTTTCTCTCCTCACACTGGCCTGCAAAGGACAGTCTGAGAAGAGCTGTTTTTCTCTCCTCGACCCCCTCCCTTCATGTTTATGTAATTTTCTCTTATCTTCCTTGCTACCTCCTGACTGACCTGTCTATCCCCCAATATGTGATGTTTGTATTTTTGGTCGGGGAGGTCCAATTTCGCTGCATGTAATAGTGTAGTGACAAATAAAGGCTTTCATCATCATCATCATCATTCAAGGGGGAGCACTGGGAGAGCACTGCCTCCTACACTTAAATTGAAGGAGAGTTCAGAGTTTGGGAGCTGTAGAACAGGGGTGTGGTAAGCCACCACTTCAGCTCATCAAAAGCTTCCAGGTCTGCTTTGTTAAGGAGTAGTGCAGGTATCATGCTGAAGTTCTGCATGAAGCACTGGAAAAAATGAGCAACGCCCAGGAAGCCGAGCTGCAGAGAGGTGTATCATGGTCAGTCCACCACTTCCTGGCACTTAGACACGACAAATCCCTAGAAGGTAACTAAGCATGGAAGTTGGACATATGCTTGTCCACCTGTTGACTATTTATAAGGATGTTGATTAGGAAGTCTGAGGTCATGATGGGGAAAAGATGGTGGTCCTTGACTGTGATGTTATTTATGCCTCAATAATCTTTGCAGGGGCGAAGACCACCGTCTTTTTTTTCCAACAAATAACATACCCCTACTGGCGAGGTGGAGGGCCATTTGAATCTCTTTACCAAGGCCTCTTGGGTGTAATCCTCCACAGCATTCTGCTCAGGGCCAGAGAGGATGAAAAGCCGCCCACTAGGAGGAGTACTGCCAGTTAGAAGGTCAATGGCACAGACCTATGGCCTATGTACTGGGCCTTCTGTTTACTGAAAACATTAGCAAGGTTCTGATATTGAGAAGGCACTTGGGCCTTGCTGGGTACAATGGTGGGGGAAGAGGAGGCCAGTTTATAGGGTTTGGCCACTCCCAGATCAGATCTCTGCCACTGGAGTCCCCAGGCTACCACAGATAGTGTGAGCCAGTCATTCTGTGGGCCCAGAATAAGAGAAAGAATAAGACCAAGAAGAGAGCACGGTATTCAGTTTATTGGCCTACCCAAACTGGGTCAGTCTGCCGGGGTCTGCCTCAACTCCCAGGGAGCAGCTGTTGAGGACTGAAAGGGGGCACGGGTGGTCAATTGACACCACTGATAGGAGATCCTGAGGTAATCCTCACAGTTGAGGTCCAGGGTTAAGGTGACTGTTTGGAAGAGTGGAGTTGGGCTGGGGAGTCCAATGAGGTCCTCTAGAACTGTGACAGGCCAGTCCATTTCTCAATCAGTAGTCAAGCATGGCCCAACATCTTGGGCTTTTGGGAGTCTGAAAATTCGAGGGCTGGAGTGGGGGCTCTGGCTCAACCTAGGGACAAGATCAGATCCCCTGGTGCATCAACATTCTCGCAAACATATGCCCAGTCTCAAAAACATTTCAACGAGGTCCTTAAGGTTGAACAGCAGTTCGTCCAGCTGGTCCTGGGAAAATACTGCCATGAGAACCACCAAATTCTAGCCACTCCATGTAAAAGAGGTGACTGAAGTGCACAGGTCTGGCTGATTCTTATAGATGGGGTGGCCCATGCCATGGCTCACTCTATGAGAAGAGAGATAATGAATGCCAGTTTGGCCCTCTCTGTAGCAAGTTGAGATGGTTGCTTCTAAAAGTCAAGCGAGCACTGGAGCAGGAAGCCAAGCACCTCCCCAAGACACCATCATAGTGTTCTGGACATAGGACGTGAGGTGTGGGACCCAGAGGAGAGACTGGTGCTTCCAGCGATAGGGAATCAGGGCTGACCTGGCTGGAAGCCACAATGCCGACCTACAGGAGAGTGGTAAGGCCCTGCCGCTGAGATAATTTTCCTTAGCACAACTCTTGTCAGACTCCACTGTGCCCAGGGTGGTGAAATCTTTCTGTAAAGAAACAATGGCAGCAGAGCAATCCACTGACTGTGAATTTTGAAAGATTTTCAGAGATTTTCAGATTTTCAGTGTTTGGAATATACCATGAGTGGTGGAACAAAGAGCCACAGCAGATGGTGGTCTTGAACTTGTGCCACTGGGATTGAGAGATGATTAGTCAGCTGCTGAGCTACCAGCTGGAATACAAGTTCAGTGGGAGCTCACTTTTATTTTTCCCAAAAATACAGGCAGAGGAAGGGAAGAAAGGGAAATGAAAAAAAGGGAAATGTTGGCAAATCTGAAAGAAGTGTACAAATTGGGTCTATCAAAAAGAAATAAATAAAAATGTAAGAAAAGGCTTGTGTTCACCTGACTGAAAATGTACTTTTGAAAATGTATGGGATCTGGTCCTCAGTGGGAGCCTAAAGGTGGGTGGTGAAACACCTTTTGGCGAAAGGTAAGTAAATAACCTAGAAGGTCACAGATTCTAAAAGCAGGGTGGCAGAACACCCAAGTCTTCAGGGCAGGAAGAGCTTGGAAGCTCTGATAGTAAATTACTAGCTCAGTCAGAGTTTGTTTTAGCAAACATAACTATGATCTGCAAGTTCTGCTTACAAAGGGTTGTTCAAAAGTGCTGCCGATAAAGTTGGTTGCAAAGGGGTTGGTCACTTTATTCATCCTCTCCTGTGTTTTTTGTCTGAAAACCTTAAGTTACTTCATAATTGATAGCAAAGGCCAGAAAACCGGCTACAAACAGGTCACTGTTTTTTTTGGGGTTTTTTTTTACCTTATCCCTCTCTTTTTTGGGCCATCTTTTAAAGTCCTCTTGAAGACATGGCCAATTAGAAAATGCCTTTTTAAAAATATCTCATCATAATACTACTATAAATGAAGAATCCTAAGATTGCTAGTAAAAGGGACACCACTGAGTACAGTGTGGTGTGGTGTCTATACTCCTCTCTAAGTCCAGACCTCTGAGGATATCTTTTTGTGTAACATTAATAAAACTAATAATATGATTTAAGACACTAGTAGTGGGTTTTGGAACAGGCAACAGGAACAATTTAAATTCTTTTTTTAAGTAGCATGTAAGAATCATCAAATGAATAGTTGAGTCTAATTAATCTAATGTTAATTAGATCAGTAAACATTCATAATTATTGTGCGTTTTTCTAGAAGATCAGTAAGAATCATGTTTAGTTAACAGTTTATTACACTAATTAAAACCTCACTGTTGAATAACCAATCAGAGCTCCTTGGTAGATTTTGCAAGTGAGTTAGGTGTTAATGTGGCATACTTATTTATTCCTGCTTAGTTCTAGCATAGTGACAAGCCAAAAACATGAACAAAATTTGTCAATTACTTCAATTTCCAATCGTCAAATTGAAATCTGAAAGCTGCCCTGTGAAGCTGACACCATAAGCTATAGTTTAAGACCACAATTCCTATTTGACTCATGGTTGAACGTGAGCTTGGCCATGTCTTTGGTAAACCAGATAAAATAATGATGAAAACACATGACTAAACAAAGATTTTAAAAGATTTATGATCTTAATTTACTTTCATGTCACCACTGCTGTCTAGGTAAAATGCAATGAAATATCTACATTTTAAAAATGTTTTTAAATAAATGCTTAATCTTTCAAATATCTTTGTTAGTTATTATTAATCTTTTGAATGATGACCTGATGATTAGAATTTTTAATTCAAAATAATCATTATTGATCTATGTGCCACTAAACAAATGATTAATAATTCAAATTATGGTCTATTTTAATGCATGTGTAATTGTTACAAAAAAGGGACTCACATGGGCCAAAATTGAACAACAATGCTGAATACACTGGCCAAAAACAGCACTGCAAAAGTTAATGTTATTATAGGGTGTTAGAATACTTTAAACACTAAGGAGCAGTTTCCCAGATAGGGATTGAGCCTAGTCCTGCACTAAACAGTATCATGAATAGAGATCTTCCATTGAAAGAGAAATATAGTCCAGGACTAGTCTTAATCCCTGTCTGGGAAACCGGCCCAAAATGTCTTTGCATTTGCATACATAAAATGACACTGTGTGGTGTCTAAACACTATTGAATAATAGATAAATAAAAATCAGTAGAAGTAGATGTCTGCACTGGTATATTGAATAACAAAAACAACGCCTGTTATTTTAAAATGCTACCACAAAGACAACTTTGTTGATGTTTATATTGACAAAAATATCATCTTATCAACTGTGTCAGCCTGTCAGAAGAGATGTATAAAAAGGAAAGAATATTGTTTCACTGTGTTTAAATGGAACACTTTAATGCAAAATAAATTGTCTTTATTAAAACGCTGTGTTTGGCTAAAAGTAAAAGAAGTGACAAATGACAGCTGTATTTGATAGAGTTGAAGCAAAATGGACAAGCAGAATTTATGAATAACATGCTTAATACATATAAAAGCTAAATGTGGTTAAATGCTTGCAAGTTAGTGCACACTGACAACTGGCTTGACTTTGCCTGTGCCGAAGCGGAAGTAGTGTATGAACAAGGGTCGCAAGGCCTCGTCTCTCAGTCCATAGATGAGAGGGCTCAGGCAGCGGGGCAGGATCGCCACAAACAGAAAGATCACATAACGTAGATCCAAGAAAAGAGTGTTATTACCCAGCATAGCTGCAGCACGCTCGATGATGCTGTACAGAAATGTAGTGAGGCACAGGCATAGCTGAATGAAGTGCAGCAGCACAGTCCTGTAGGCCTTTGTAGCAGATTCCTTATTAGATGACATAGACCTGGCTGTGATCACAATGATGATGTAGGTGAAGATGATGATCAATGTCACTGATACAAAACAAAACATATTGAAACCCTGGTACACATCAAATTGCCATTGTTTTATGAAGAGTCTTTCCCTTGTGCAAAACACCTGTGAGGTTAAAAAGTTAGGGTCCGTCATTACCGCAAAAAACAAGTCAAACACGAAGTTTATGGAACCAACGCACCAAATTAATAAAATAGCAAGGTAAGTCCTTCTCTGTGTGGCTATTTCTGCATGTCTTAGAGGAAAATGTATGGCTATGTATCGCTCTAGTGACATCACAGCCAGATTTAAAGGTGTGTTAAGGAAAGTTGTACCTGAAACAAAAACTATAAAAGCACAGGCAGCCATGGCTATCTTAAGGAAGGCCAGAGCAAAACAATACAGCATGGAGGAGAAAACAAGCTGAAACGAGTCATTAAGAAGCATGTGGGCAAAGAGGATGTAGCGTGGAGTCTCTTTAAATACCCGCTTACTCCTAAGAGCATAGAGCATAACACCATTCACATACAAAAAAAACAGAGACATTAACATTGCAACAGCACATTTTGTTATTGGCCTTTCATTCAGTACAAGATTAAATACTTGTTGATGTATAAACGAAACTTCAGTTGTGCTTTCGTTAGACGATGCCATAAACTTTATAAATAATTCAGTCAGATGAAGAAATTACACAGTAATATTTACAAATACCACCATATACCAGTCGAGGATGTGCCACTAAAATTCTCATGAAGCACAAAAAATAAGGCAGACAATGTATATAAATGATATGTGTTATGTCCAGTGCAAAACAACAGCTCTCACTTATGCCAGCACAAGACTGCCTGTCATGTGCTGCCCTTTTAATGGTGCATGGCATCACATCATGTCCCAGATGCTGACACACCTCTAGGTTGCATCACTCTTTTAAGGTCACAACTAAAGCAGATTATAATGTAATTTACATGACATATAGTTTGTTCCTTGTTTTAAAGCTGCTTTAACATTGAGCTGTAAGATGTATATCAGCTGGGTCTGATGCAAAGGTTTGTGTGGGTCCAGACATAAGTTTTGGGTCAGTTAGCTTTTTGGCAGAAGCAGTGAGATTTGTATTTGAAAATCCCTGGTACATAAAGTTGTCTATATCACACATCCTCATCCAAGCTTCCCAGGGCTTTGGCCTGGATCCCAGACCCTCCACCATACTTAACAGCTGTGATGTTCTTTGGCTGCTCCAGTTGTTCTAAAAGTCTTAACTGTTGCCCCAAGTGATGGATATGGGCATTTCCATCAGTGTGGCATTTTTTGGTTTTATGAAGGTCTACAGTGTAAGTCTACACAATATGTTTACATTTCATTTGTTTGTTTGTGTCAGAAATAACAGACAGACTGACTGGTTGACAAAGTGAGAAAATAAACCGGGTTGGAATTAAGGTTGAATTGGGCCACAGTATCATAATCTCAAGCGCAAGGGGAGTGTATTTCTCTGACTTTATCAGCTGCAGGAGGAAGGCTGTTTTTAGCAATAGCCACTTGATATCTATACCACTGGTTGGCTTAAACAAAAAGATTCCAGCGCTGATACAAGTACTACACAGAACACTTACAGGAAGGACGTGATAGAACCCTGGTGCAAACACTCACCAGAACATCACTGTAAAAATTATGTAAACTGACATGTACACATGGCAGGGGTGGTATGTGTCTTAGCAGTAGCACCATGTGTCTGAAATTTAATGTGCCTTCTCTGAATAGTACTCTGGACTGCCCTCAACAACACCCTAAAGATGGTCTGGTCAGGGATGTAGCACCCTACTGTTCATGTGTGACAGAAAACTTGCTCTTATTGGGAGTGGGAGTGGGCTTCCTTGACAGTAGCAACTACAGGGGAAACAGGACCTCACTGACAAATGGTGGCAAATGACGGCATCTGATGCTGGATTTAATTTCTGTCTTGTCTCACAAGCCAGATCTCTGCCTATTGCTGTAGGGACACATGCACTTCATTACTTAATGTGGCCAAAGAGCTATTTGGCTGACAAGAAACATGACCAGCCACAGTTGTTTTTACACTACACAGAGTTGCAGGTGGCTGACAGACTGAGACTACAAGAAAAAACACATCTACAGAAAACAGAGTGATATATTTCTGCAAACATTTGAGGCTAAAATCTTAAAATAAATTCCTGAAAACACATTAAATGTTGGGATGCCATTAACTTTTCAGTTCAGTCTGTCTCCCACTCTAAATGCACAGTGTGCAGAGTAGGCAAATGCTTACAAATATGTAGAAGAAAAAGAACATTTACATGACTTATGTCTTTGGGAACACCCCTTGGCATTTATGGTGCTTGCTCTTGGCAGTTTTAGTCCTTATCAATGAAAAAAGTAAGAAAGTTGTCATGTCACCCAATGTATAACTGCCAGATCGTACCCTCTGACAAATGATTAATTTAGCACATGAACAGTACGTATAGATTAATGCCAGCTTGGTTTTTTCTGGAGTTTACCCCTTGTACATGTCAGCTGCTCCAGTCCAAATTCCTTGTGGTAAACTCCAGAGGAAATTCAAGAGTTTAACATAAAATCTTTCCCAGCATTTCTTACTTATGAAACTAATAGTAAGCTATGAACCTCACAGTGTTCAATGTTTTCTCATTGCATCATCTTTGGCATCCAGTCGTCAATCACAGTTTAAAAATATATATATATTAGAAAGGAAACAGTTCCAAATTTGCATCTGTGATTTTTAAACAGCGTTGTTTACTTGTCTTGTTTTTGATTAATGTGAGCATCTAGTCTTGACATTGAGCTCAGGTACTGAGATCATACAAACCTATGTGAGAGACATTTCATACTTAGCTGTAAATAAAGAAAAAGGTGACAGGAAGTCCTTTCAAAGGGGATTAACAAGCTTATATGGATTTCTTGCTAAATACATACTACAACAGCTGCACATCATTTTATTTACATAATTTTGTTGCGATAATTAAAGCAACATACAACTATGTGTAAATTTGCAGTACTTCAGTGCACATTGACAGCTGACTTGACTTTGCCAGGGCCATAACAGAACTATTACATGAACAAAGACCTCGTCTCTTAGTCCAAAGATGAGTGGTCTCAAGCAGGAGGGGTAGGATTGCTATAAACAGAAAGATCACATAACACGGATCCAAGAAAAGAGTGCTATTACCCACTAATTTATTAACATGAATATTGTGTCTGTGTTGTGTATATATGTGCATTAATGGGCTGAAAAAATGAGAAGGTAGTATTCAATAGTTATAAATGAATATTTATCACTGTAGATTTAAAGATGGCTTCATAATATACCTGTATTCTCTTGAAATTAATGTTTGATTTATTATTGGTGACGCGCAAAGGTCACAGGAAATGAGCACATCACTAGGTATATAAACAGGAAACGGGTTTTCCTCATTGCTCATTCATTAAGTCTACACTCTCGCACTGCTGTCTCTACACCAGGATTCACGTGAGTACTCACCTTACTGTGAACATTGGTTCCGGTGGGAATCTAACTCTGTTTTCAGAGCATTCGCAGATCAAAGAGCAGTGTTAAAGACGTTGCTGGCCCACTGACTGTTCTGTAAGTTGGAGAAATGCGCTTTCCACCAGCGTTCCACCACGTTCCTTGGTTTTGTAATATCCTCGCACGGCTTGGCCATGGACCCCCAGAGGCTGGATGCTGTGCGAAACTGGCCTCTATCCACTTCGCTTAAACAGCTCCAGTGCTTTCTGGGGTTTGCGAATTTCCATCGACGCTTCATCCGGGGCTTCAGTTCAGTTGCAGCACCTCTTACTGCTCTCACTAGACCCTCCAAGTCACCATCCCAGCTCACTCCCGAAGCCACCCACACTTTTCACCAGTTATGTTTTCTCTTCACCTTGGCTCACATCCTCATCCATCTGGACATTGCCAAACCATTCGTTGTGGAGGTGGACGCCCCTGATGTTGGGCGTAGGAGCCATTCTCTCCCAACATGGTCCAGACCAGAAACTGCACCCTTGCTGTTTCTTTTCCAGAAAATGTAATCCCACTCACCAGTGCAATGGGGTAGGGGACCATGAGCTGTTGGCCATCAAGTGGGCTCTGGAAGAATGGCCATACCCTCTCTCTCCTCCAGCGGGCGTTTTGGTGGCCCAGGATGGGCTTGAATGTGAAGGAATTCGTTCAGGCATACGTGGTGTGTGCGAGGGCTAAGACCACCAATAACCCCAACTCAGGTGAACTCCAGCCTCTCCTTGTTCGTCGTCGTCCCTGGTCGCACATCGCGCTGGATTTCGTCACCGGACTGCTGGAGTCTGAAGGCAAGAACACCATCCTCACCATTGTGGATTGCTTCTCCAAGGCCGTCTACCTGGTGGCACTCCATGGGCTCCCCTCACCCGAAACCACCACTGAATTAATATTAGAGCACGTAGTCCATTTGCATGGGTTCCCCAAGGACATCGTCTCGGACAGAGGGCCCCAGTTCACAACCAGGTTCTGGAAGGCCTTCTGCTGTCTGATCGAAGTGATCTGTAGTCTGGGTACCACCCTCAGACTAATGGTCAGACGGAGCGGACCAACCAACAGCTGGATCACTTTCTCAGATGTTTCGTTGCGGATCATCAGCGCTCCTGGGCCCGCTACCTCATTTGGGCTGAGCTGTCTCATAATCTAGTTTCCTCCTCGGCCACAGGTTTAAGCCCTTTTGAGGTATGCTACAGTTTCCAACCTCCGATGTTTAACCACCAGGAGCCAGAGGTTGACTTACCGTCGGCCCAACAGTTGGTCCGCAGGTGTCAGCGGCTTTGGCTGCAAGCTAGAGAAGCCATTCAGAAAGCCAACCAGCGCAACACCACCCACCAACACCACCGCTGACACCCACCGGGACGATTGTAACATGTTGGTGACAGGGTATGGCTCTCCACTAAGAATCTTTGCCTTCACACTGAATCCCAAAAGTTATCTCCACATTTCATCGGACCGTACCGCATCACTCACCAGATCAACTTCCGGCTCCAGCTGCCTGCCTCTCTTCCACACCTCTCACTTTAAACCCTTCATCGCTTCATCCCTGGTTCCAGCTGCTCCGGACCCTCCTCCGCCTCGGATCACTGACAGTGGTCCTGCGTACACTGTCCGGCGGATCCTCGACGCGCGACGCTGTGGTCATGGCACTCAGTACCTAGTCGACTGGGAAGGCTATGGCCTGGAGGAACGGTCTTGGAGAGTCTACACTCTCGCCCTGCCGTCTCTACACCAGGATTCACGTGAGTACTCATTCACTCACTGTGCATGAGTGTGAACGTTGGTTCCGGTGGGAATCTAACTCTGTTTTTTATAGAGCGTTTGCAGATCAAAGCGTGTGACTAAACCAGCCCTCTTGCTTCTATCCTCGCTTGGGCTCTTCCCTCACACTACACGGGCGACCTCTACTGGCCAGGTACATTCTCGTTCGGTCTCCAAACCCTGACAAGGAGTTGAAATGTAATTTCAATGGTCAGTATTGTTTTCCATATTTGCATATATATTGTCGTGTAATGAAAACTCAGAAGCATTGCATTACAAAAAAGCAAAAGACTTTTGTATTTTAAATAGTGTAATATCTTGAATCAGGCTTAATATGATCAGCGAAAGTAATTAACAGGATATAGGAGGTCTTTAGAGGGCTTTAGTCCTTTGGTCTGATGATCAGTGTCAATGACACAAAGTAAAATACCCTGAAGTCATTCAATATATTTCGTTACCATGCTTGCATGAAGATTCTCCCCCTTGTCTGAGTGGCTCACCACTAAAAATGTTTCTGTGAGCAGGTATACCTAGAACCATCTGGGTATCTACACTCGACTGCCAGGTATCCCCATGTATGGAGACATAATAGAATTGAAATGGTAGTTCTAAAAGGCATAGGTAACTGGTAAAGGACTTTGAGAACAGACTTGATATGATTTCTGTCCCAAGGTACACACTTTTGGTTTGTAGTTTTGCTTAAATGTATGCTGTGATATATTTCCAAATGAGTGTGTTAGACCATCATAACAATCAGTTGTGGCGAGTACACTTCACTCAAGAACACTTCAGTGTTTTATTTGTGAAGGGGTGTGTTAAGCTGATGTGTAATGTTTTTTTTAGCATGCTTCGTATTTTATTTAAACACTCACCAGAAAGAACAAGAAACAAGTCACAAGGAAACGGTTCATGTGCTTTTTATTAAGTCGCAAAAAGCAAGATTAAGAAAGACAGACTGTTGATCTCTCATTTTGGTTAACAAAGTTGTGGACCAGTTTCTCATAGTCAGAGGCAGGAAGGAAGCCTAAGGGTTGCTATGAAAATTATAGTAAGCGATTTTACAGACGCTCTTAATTTTCTGACATTATTAATGGCCTCCACAGTCACACAGTCAGCATACTTTTTACTGTGCTTAACATCCAGTGACAAAGACCTCACTTTTGTCTCTGTTCATTTGCAGAAAGTTACGAGACATCCAAAGTTCGGTGTCAGTTATACACTCTAGGACAGAGTTAATAGACTGGTGAGCATCATGCACTATGGACAAACAAATTTGCTTCATTTGCCAGTCAGTGAAAATGAATAATGTACTTGTTGGTTCAGCATATTGTGTCATATTTTAGCACATATCTGCACAAATAGTAAGTGTTGTGAAACCTCGTATGTTTAAACAGATGCCATTTTGAAGCAGATTCACTCACATAGCACCCATTACACCTGTACCAGGTATTCACTTAATGGGTTGCTTTCAGAAAGTAAGTAAGGAAATGGGATAGAGCCGCTCAAATGACCTTTCTAAGAGCCACTACATGAAGGCAATGTAGATCTGTGATAATGTCTATAAAGGGGTTACTGAGAATGTTTCAAGGATTCCTAAAGGAGCACATCAGCAATATTTTACCTGTATTACCCCATGGGAATGACACCCTGTAGTGCCATAATTTTAAATGTGATCCAGACAACAAGGTACAAGACCTAAAGTATTCGTATTTGCCTAAAGCCATCTTCATACATCAAAAAATGTATCTTAATTTCTCTTGGCGAAGGAAGATCCAACAGAAAAAATACCAAGAAAGCATTATCTTTGAATATCATGCTGATGTGTACGGTTGTTAGACTGGTAAAAATTCATAAATGAACATGTATCTAAATATTCGTTCTTATTTTGGGATTATCATACATTTTAGTTTTAATACATTTGTGTGTTGTGTGAAAATACAACCAAAGCAGTGTACTCAAATAAGTGTTGATGTAAACAGATTAAATTTGTGTGGATGTGTACATAGCCTAGAGAGGCATGTTTACAAACATTTTAAAAGTTTTGATATTCTCTTCTAACAGCATATTTTCTTATTTACTTGCTATTTTTATTCAGGGAAAAAGACACCTGTTCTCTAACTGTTTTTGAAGGCAGAAAACATCTGTTGAAAACATAAAAAGGATTTTTTATGTCTTTGTGGGTGAAGTATAAAGTAAATAAACTTGCCTTTTCTTACCTTGCCTTTGAGTCACTTGCCAACAGCTAGTATACTGGTTGTATATTTTGGCACCTTGAGTCAAAGCATATTGACCACAGGTTTTACTTTGCTAGCTGCATAGCAGAAATAATATTTGAATAAGGGACGTACTGCATCATCCCTCAATCCATAGATGAGAGGGCTCAGGCAGCGGGGCAGTATCAGGATGATAAGAAAATTCAGATATCGCAAATGTATAAAGAGAGTGCTACTGCTAGCAGTCATATACAATGCTTTTTCTATGGTGCCATAAAGAAAAGAAGTGAGACATAGGCCCAGCTGAATGAGGTGCAGCAGCACAGTCATGTGGGCTTTCTTAACAGAGTCTTTATTGGAGGAAACAGACCTGGCTGTGACCATAATGCTGATGTAGGTGAAGATGATGATCAGCGTCACTGATACAAAATAAAGAATGTCAAATCCTTGAGACTGATCAGCTTGCCACTTAGCCACAAAGAGTTTCTCTTTTGTGCAAAATGTGATTTTAACAAAGACGTTAGAATCAGTGATTAATTGGAATATGGTGTCTGACACAAAGTTCAGAGAGCTGAGGACCCAAATTATTCCTATGGCAATGGCAGTGCTTTTCTGGGTGGCAATGGTGGGGTGCCTCAAAGGGAAGCAGATAGCCACATAGCGCTCCAGAGACATCATGGCAAGGGTCAGAGGAGCATTCTTGAAAGTACAGGTGGAAATTAGGACTAACAGTGAGCAGACTGCTGTAGCTACATTGAGAAGAGCAAGGGACATGGAATACATTACAGTTGTGACCAGCAGCAGGACAGAGTCATTGAACAGCATGTGGGCAAATAGAATGTACCGGGGCGTCTCACGAAATATAGCTTTGCACGTAAGAGTGAAAAGCATGACGCAGTTGATGTAGACAAAGAAAAGAGACATCAACACTACCACTGCAATCTTAATCCCGGTGGCAGCATCGAAGTCCACCTTGTAGACTTGCTCATATGTGAATAACTGCTTGTCATCTGTGCTGTTGATCCACGCCATGCACTGCAGACATATAAGCATATGGATCATGAAAGAATGACAGTCGTTTGCAAAAGCTTGAACACACCTGGTAAAATTTCAGGTTTTATTGATTTTCTACAGAAAACAAACTTAAATATGGCAATTTTCACTATTTTTAAGGCCAAATTTCTGAACTTCTTAATTTTGTAAAACCAAAAATATAAAACACAAAGTGTGCCAGAATGTATGCATGGGTCACATTTTACCGTTTTTTTTTTTTTTTACCTGACACATTAAATTTAGCAAATAATCAGTAAATGTGCATTATAATTGTGTTGTCATATTTTACTCAAACAAAACTTGCAAACTTGACCAAGGTGCCCAGACTTTTGCATACTATCCTTACATACATTTACTGCATTATAATATTATCATGAAAGCATTTTGGGGAAAAAACTGCTTTCAATATAGGACAGAGAATGAAATAAAGACTTAGAGATGCAAACCTTAGCTTTAGGTTGAAATGTATCACAGACTGTTATACTTCCATGTGCTGCAGCTTCTGTTCCACTACCAGACAGAAAGGAGCTCTCAAACTCCTGGACTTATGTATCTTCGACAGGGTGGGTCAGCCATGGTCTCTTATGGGAATGACAAGTGTGAGACAAGTGCATGTACATGCATGAATGTCAATATATTTGTTTGTTTGTTAGGTCTCCCAGTAACGCACATTTGAATCAGTTTTAACAAAACTCACTACAGCCCTTAGGAGTTAGGGTTAGGTCAATATGTCCTGGCATTTGGTTTAAATAATCACAAATTGAAAATTATAAAATGAAAATTATTTAAAATGATTATAATTTAAAATATTGCTGTTAATACAGAATTTTGCAGAATTTCTAGCAGGAGTGGAAGCAGGTTCTGAACTATTAAGCAGTAATTACCTAAATATTTATTTAGTTCTTCACTAAATTTATTAGTGATAATAAATATTAGCCCATATCACACACAGACTTCTGTTAGTTGATGTAAAAGAATTTTCACTTAGTATTGTTCTTCAAACATGGCTGGCTTCCCAGCACTGTTTGTATTGAGCAGTATTAGACAAAATAGAGTCCTTGATAGTGTGTGGAATTAGACATGACTAAATTGGGGGGGTTTGGCTAAATTCTATTTCTTTGCTGAGTAAGACACATTGGGTAAAATACTTAATCAAATATATAAAATATAAGATAACCTTTGCATAGGCCACAATTTATGTGGATGAATACTTACACTATATGGACAAAAATATTGACACACACATCTAAGTTATTGAATTCAGGTGTTTCGATTCTACCCTTTTCCATAGGCGGATAAAATCAACCATACCAAGACATTTTGGACAACGTCATGCTTCCAACTTTGTGGACACAGTTTGGGGAAGACCCTTTTCTATTCCAGCACGACTGTGTCCCAGTGCACAAAGCGAGCTCCATAAAGACATGGCTGGGTGAGTTCAGTGTGGAAGAACTTGACTGGGCTGCTCAGAGCCCTGAGCTCAATCTCATCCAACACCTTTGGGATGAGGAAATCAACAAAATGTAATTTGACCAGAGGCCCAGACTTTTGAATAACATTGGACACTTTCTATATAAGTGCTTATAGGATCACCGGTGACCAGAAACATAGTATCATCAGTGACACAAATGTGAGCTATGTTCAGATCACAAGCTTTATTTCTCAGATTCAATGTTTCTGCCTCGTTGGTTGACATTTGTGCATGTGTGTAGAGTGAACAATCCTGAATGCACACCTGCACGCATACATCAAGGGAATCCCATCTTTAGTACAATAATGACAGTATAATTTCACTAGAATGACACAAGAAATGGACAAATAAATAAATAGTATAAAGGAAATTAAATTGTTTTTGTATCTTTGTCTGCTTTAAGTGTAAGCCTGATTGTATGTTTTGTAACTGTATTAGATAATTATTTTACTTGAGTTTTTGGAGTATTCAGCTCAAATTAGTTCCCCAGTGTTGAAATAAATGTTTTAAGTGGTGCACCATAAACAGATTTAGGCATGTCGTTCTGTGCAATGCTTTTCAATCAGACTTATAGTCAAACATTTCCAGGACCCCTACACATTTTACTAGTGTCTTTATTCTATATTTCTTTAAGGGCCCATTTTGGTGATATCTCGAAATAAATAAATAAAGAAGACAAATCACTTCCAACATTGGGCAGAGTTTCTCATTACATTTAGCACAACAGTAAAAGCTCAGAGGTAGAGGTGCATCAACAGTGCCTCCAAATAAGCCTGTTCCCTGGTGCGCTCATTACTACAGCTATGAATCATTAATGCATCTTTTGTCTATCATGTGTGTAACCCTGTCAAAGATATGAAAACACTGTCTCTTTTGGGACATAAACTATGGTGTATTCAGGCTCTATGGAAACTTGGGAACTGGAGTGAATAAACTTTGAGCTTAACAATAAGACTTCAAAACAGCAAAGCAATTTTAGCTTTAAAAAAGCATTTTAAAAGCAGATTTGAGAAGCAACATTACTAATGCAGCATTTTTAAATCAGTTTTAAAAACTTTGGACGAGACCCATGGCACCAAATCCCCTTTGAACAGGAAAGGCCTTTCCACAGAGGACTCTTGTTTATCTGCTTCATAATGACAAGTGCCATTACAGTTGTAAGACTGGCTTTGAATAATTAATGCCTTGATGATGCTTCGGGGTGTTTATATTGCTCCCCATTGTGTTTAATCATAGAAGCTTGTTAGATAAGGACATGTTTACTGTACAGCTGTCAGTAAATTTTCACTGTGCACACATAGGTATTGAGTGTACTTTTGATTGACATTCAGGCCTCAACTCTTGCCTACTCATAGTTATCAGGGAAAACTGGAAGGTAGATCGTTTGAGGGGGTGGAAGTTAGCACAGTTAGTAAGGACCTATGACCCTATGCCCTTTCTCAACAGGTTTGCATGGGAGTGGCAGTATGTGGTAGAGGGGGGTAAAGTAACAGAGGGTGAATAATTTCCAAAGAGTTGGACATTATTTTACACACACACACACACACACACACACACACACACAAAGAAAGCTCTAGCTAATTTGGTCTGCTTAACTCCTAAGTCGGCAATAAGCATGATTATAAGCAAGACTATAATATATACAGTGGCCTATATAAAAAGCCAAAATATTCCTATAGTAAAATGAAATAACTCAGGTAGTAGTACAAGTAGCCATCTTGTAGGAATAAAAAATGTATCCGGTCAAAAAAAGTCCCTACAGAACTGCAGTATAAATGCTTCTTCATGACACTTCAGGTGTATCTAGGTGATGCAATAAAATAAGGCTTCTAAGAAACAGAATATGATGAAATTATACGTAAGAATGAGTAAATGTGAAAAAAGTGTTTACCTCAAACTACATGTAAGAGTAGGAAACAATTAACACAGACAATGACATTACAGGCAATGATGTCAGCCACTTAAATTCAGTTGCATGTAAATTTGTAATGGATTTGCACTTTCCTCAGTCACAGTTAAGCTATCAGCCTTTCAGAAAGGTCAGATTTGCTTTATTCTTCTGAAGATGCATCAAAAGCATAGCCTTTGAGAAACTGCACTTGAACTGATAGATGCTAGATACTAGGTTTCATTGCAATTACTCTGTATTGAAGAATGCACTAGAGAAGTTTAGATAAGTTCACCAACATAAAAACTGAGGTAACTGATCTCCCTAAAAAATGAAGTGGTTTTATTATATTTGTGGTTCACATATTTCAATGCAAATATGCTATTGCTGGACCTCCCCCTCCCCCGCCCTGTTCTTCTGCAGGCATGCTACAGGAAGTGGCCTGATCTACAGGTTATTCCAGAGGTGTGCTGAAAGACACCTGCAGCAGCGACTACTGATTCCGTAGGTCTGCTCGGTGCTATACTCAAACGTTTAGGCCAAGTGCTTCACCACATATCTTGTGAATGAGCGGACTACCCTTGCTGGTTTAAAACACCTTATCTCCAGCAGCAGGTGTTATATGGCTTTTCTCGTCCAGTTTGGTCCAGGGTACTCGCCGCTGTCTCAGAGGAACTGCAAAGACCAGAAGACGGTGTGAGGTCTGCCGGGTACACAGGACACCAGAGCCTCCCACGTCTTACTGGTAACATGGAGCTCCTGAAGACTAGAGATAAAACCAGCCCAAAATCTCTGGTATGGTTCTTACTTGTTATATCTTCCAGTTCCGTGCCACTGGCAATATTACAGAGGTTAAAGTCCTGAATCACCAGGCACCCACGCCCATTTCCACAGTACAAACTGCACTAATGTTCATTACTGTTAGTTATTTTTATTAGAAGTAGTATTATTCTTCACCACTGTCTTTGTTGAAGGAAGATCAACAAATTTGGTGGTCATTGTTAGGGATTGACAGTATAGGTTACTATTGTAATGAAACCTAAAGTATGCTGTTAAGTTTTAGTTTATTTTGTTGATTTCATGTGTTTTAATCACTTCTAATCATGCCTTTTATTATACCATGCTTCTGTGTGTGTGTGTGTGTGTGTGTGTGTGTGTGTGTGTGTGTGTGAGCAAGCCTGGGGCTGCGAATTAATTTGAACCTTAATTTGAACCTTGTTTCCATGTTGTTTATACACAGTTTTAATAAAGAGCCTTGTTTTGATGGCCCATGCCTATAATTCATGTATGTTTTTCCTTTACATTTATTTAAACACTGATTTTGTTTAACAAAAACACTGAATCTTCTTATAGTGCAGTAATCACTTTGGCTTCAGTAATGATATCATGACAATTATGACAATATAAAACTTATATAAAAAATTGAAATAATGAAGATTAAAAACAGACGTGTTCGTAGTTTTCACTGTACTAGATATGATACAATTCTCTGATGTTAACAACAGATGAAACTTGCTCGTCAGTCATGACACAAGAATGCTTGAACTTGAATGGCATGATCACTTCCTTTAAAGGTGTGGATCACATGAAGGGTGTGTATTCAGAACATATAATTCTGGTTTATATTGTTTATCTGTTGACAGCAGTCTTTTCTATCATTGTCCACTTATCACAGGACGCTCAAATAATTTTTAAGGGTGGAGAATGTGAGTCTTAGAAGATCTGTGCTTTCACACAGTCACTTGTGTTTATTTTGTGTGTGTTTACTTTGTGACTGCAAAGGACAGTTTGAAGGTTTCAGCTATAAAGTTATAAAAAACATTTGATATAATGTTTATTTTTATCATTTATCATTTATAGGATGATGACATAGGTCCATCGGTGCAATGTCTTCCTGCTTCTGATGGCAAGAAGATGATGAAGAAGAAATTATCATGCAGAACCATCATAGTAATTGTTCTGGTCATATTAGCAGCAGTCCTTGCACTAATAGTAGGATTGCTAGTTTGGCACTTCCATTGTGAGTACTCTGACCTATCACGCTGACGAAATAATGCACAATCTTTCCTTGTGCTTTTGTTACATTGGTCTTCTTATTTCATGCAGTGAGGACAGACAGAATAAAGAGGGTATACAGTAGTTCCATGACGATCTCCAATCACAGGTTCAGAGACTACTATGAGGACTGTAACACTGAGCAGTTCAAAGAACTGGCTTCACAGGTCTCAAAGCAAGTAAGTTAGTTATTTATATTATTTTATCCTAACTTTAGGTCTGTAATATCAAGCTTGTACTAGCCTTCATTTCACATTTTACATTATGGAGTAAATGTATCACCTCAGTTGAGTTATTTTCCTGTCTTTCAGATGGAAAGTATATACAGCTATGTTCCAATACTATCCAGACACTACGTTAGCTCCAGTGTTCAAGCCTTCAGGTGAGTAAAGTCTTTCTCATTTTTGGTATTCACCTGGTTCTAGCTGCTTATGTCCTCAACTTTGCATTAGTAACAAAACATAGGAACATAATATCAGCAAAATGTCACACTCTCTTTCAGTGAGGCCAGTGATGACAGTGTCATAGCCTACTACCTCTCTGAGTTTAGTGTGCCAGTGTCCAAGGCCTCTGCTGTGGATGAGGCCATCAGCTCTATTGAGCAAGGTGTGGTGCCTCAGCAAGGCCGCATGAGGTTGAGTCTGGGTCGCAAGCCAGGCCATACCCTACTTATCAACAGCATAATGTCTGGAGGTACATAAAACTTGTATCACAACCTCATATTAATTGGCTACTTTATGCAAGTCTGTTTTATGTGTCATTTATTATATTATATACATTTATGATATATAGTCAATTTGTTTTCCTTTTTGTAAAAAAAAAAAAGATCACATTGTCACAGTGAAAACTGCACTGTTTTAATCAATTCACTGTTTTAATCTATTGTCACAGCTGTGGATGCTCGGTTTGTTAATTCCACTCTCAGACGTAAGTGATTTTCTTATATTTTTTTTTATTGTAAGTCATGCATAAATTGTGACTGTGATAATTACTGAACTTGTTCTGTTTGTCAGGTCACTTTAAGAGTGCTCACCACACTCATACAGGAGAGACAGGCATTATCCAGTCTCCAGGCTTTCCCGATTCTCCCTACCCTTCAAACAGCTATGTTGAGTGGCAGCTCCGTGCTGACCCTGCCCACAGAATCAGACTGGAGTTTACTGCCCTGAACCTGGAGAAAGACTGCCATAACGACTTCATCAGAATGTATGATTCTCTAGTACCCACTGAGAAGCAGGTTATAGCAGAGTGAGTGGTCCTTGTTTTTACTGTTCCAAGACAAAATATTTATGGCACCATAACTGAGTTACTGGTTTGTTCTGTGTACCTTCCATATACTTGTGATTAGTCAGCTTATTGGGTACTGTGTATGCAAAAGTTTAAACAGTCCCAGTCAAATGACATATTTCGTTGATTTATTAAGTAAAAATAACTTTCCAAGCTTAATGACAGAGTTTGTTGTATTTTTGGAAAATAAAACAGAAAATAAGCCGTAACTTTTAAATTGGCCTCATTTTATGTTTTATTTTATCCAATATGCAGAGTATGTGTACTCATTTTCACAAAATCAACAAAACGTAATTTGCATACAACTGTAGACCTGATGAATAAATGCAGCTTATTGGTATACATTTGCTTACTGTAGCCCAACTGCTGCACAGTTTATCACCAACTGAAAAAGGGAAATATCATTATTATCTGTGACACTAACATATTAGGTGACATTCACATTACAAGACTCAGTCTATTTTTTACACAGATCCAGTCTTTTTGCCATGGTTGCTCACCTTAATGCCTGTACAGAGATCAACGTTAAAACTGTCTGCCTACTTTTGTGTAGGTCCCCCTTGTGCCCCCAAAACACCTCTGACCTGTTGAAACATGGACTCCACAAGATCTCTGAAGGTGGTATATGGCACAAAACCTTAGCAGTAAATATTTTATGTCCTGTAAATTGGGAGGTGGGGCCTCCATGGATTGAACTAGTTTGTCCATTTTATTCAAGCAGATGCTCAATGTGATTGACATCTGAGGAATTTGGATGCTTGAACTCCAATACTTCAAACTTTTTGTCATGTTTCTTATTCCTGTACAAAAATTAAGCAGTGTGGCTGGGCACACTGTTTTGCTGAAAGAGGTGATTGCCTTTAGGGAATACTATTTTCAGGAGGGGCTGAACTTGGTCTGCAACCATGTTTAGGTAGGTGCATATCAAAGTAACACCCATGTGAATGCCAGCACCTAAGGTTTCCCAGCAGAACATTGTCAAGAGCATCACATTTTTTCTAAGAGTGCATCCTAGTGCCATTTCTTTCAAAGAGGGACACACACATAACTGTCCACCTTGTACAAAGTCACAGACACCTCTTAGTTTCACTGCTGGGTTGAGAATATCCAGCAAGCAGTGGGCTTGTCGTCTACACTGGGGAAAAGTAAACTTTGAACGTACATGATTCAGAAATGTTGAGAGTTTTCTAGTGTAAAGGGCTGGTGGATAGCTAATGAATGGGAATTCCATGTGAATGGAAAAGATGAGCTATAATGTCTAGCTGTACATGGCCAGCACCAGTTCTGGTTGTGATAGGGGCCTAGTGGCCTAGTGGGTGAAACACTTGTCTGTGAACCCTGAGGACCACAGCATCGCAGGTTAAAACCTCCACTTTTTACCATTGTGTCCTTGAGCAAGACACTTAACCCTCAGTTGCTCCAGGGGGCTGTCCCTGTAACTAATGACTGTACATTGCTCTAGATAAAAGAGTCAGCCACCTGGGAGCAAATGTAACCAGTTCACCCACTGATAATTTTACTCCTCTATTAAGTTACATAAAATCATCTATTAACTTACAGTACATAAAATTAACCTACTTCCAAAGATGGTATTTGCCTGTGTCTCTTCTTGGCAGTATTAATATAATTAAAATGAATATTTGACCAATTTTTTATATTTATTTCAGTGTATTCCTTTGTTCTTACCTAAGACCTTCTATAAGTCTATTAATCAAATTATTTCCTCGTTCATTTAGCGAGATACGACTTCCAGGGTTCGTAACTCACTGCTACAGAAATGTAGGCTTAGTGGAGGTCTTTCTTTACCCAATTTGATGTTTTACTATAGGGCAGCAAACATTCAAATTAATGATCCACAAGCAATTTATTTAATGATCCACAAGCAATCCGGTGTCAGCTAGAGGCTCACCTCTTTCCTTCCTTAATTTTGGACTCTGCATTTCATATATGGGGCATTTATTCAAGATAACATTTTTAATAATTGTACTGACATGTCTTGTTTATATGACTTGCCCCCATCAGGCATTGTGCAGCTACTGCTTTCCCTGAGTTTCCCATTGGCATCCTTGGGAAGACCTATTTGTGTCTCATAGAAAGGCGCTTATATCATAAATATATAACTGTTCTTTTGATGGATGTTTATTCAGCTGATAAAACCATTTCAAATTGGGAACAAGACTTGGCCTTGAAGTTTGGAAAAGGTTACTGGGATAGTGTAGTTGATAGAATTAGCATGTCATCATCGTGTGCAAGACCTTTCCTTATTTCCTTATTCAATGCAGACAAAATTATCCAAAATTAATCCTATCTGATGTATGCAATAGATGTAATTCCTCTCCTTGTGATTTAAGCCATAGGTTTTTTTTCTGTGCCCCAACTTTAGCCTTAGTAGATTTCTTACTTTGATGTTATTTCTTATGTTCTTGGAGTCAGTCTAGAGCCATGTCCGCTGATTGCTATTTCTGGAGTTCCTTGCGACCACATTAAGTGTCTCAATAGCAAGTAGGTAGATGTAACAGCTTTCACCTCACTGTTAGCACGACGCAGAGTATTATTGTCTTGGAGGAAGCCCCTTCCCCCGGCCTCATCACTTTGGCTGAAAGATCTTATGTTTTTCAAATTCAGTCTTATAGGACGGGCTGGTGCCTTTTCAATACTATGGCAACCCTTTATCTCGTATTTAAAGACTTTTAGGCCTGATTGAGTCTCTGAATTAATCATGTTGTTTTTTCTTTTTTTTTTTTTTAGTTACGTTTGTGTTTGTTCTGTTGTCCTTATTGAGGGGAGAGGGGTATTGTGTCTTGTCTTAATATGTTGCCTGCTCAGATGACAGTGGACAGTAATATAGTTTGTAAATACCTATGCAATGTTCATTGTTATACTACTGTATTGTAAAACTATTTGTTCTGTCTGATAACAAATATATAAATAAATGGGGGGGAGGGCATCAGCCAAGTTCCTCCTTTACCCTTCTGTCCTATCGTGGTCCCACTGCATCAGCAGGCAGGGTAGAGAGGGGCTATTAAACTGAGCAGCAACAGTTGGTTTACAGTCATTAATTGTACATCTATATTGAAAGGTTTCATTGCAGATGGAGCTAATAACATACCCAAAGAGTGTAGGGACAATGTTTGTGTACCTAATTAGCTGACAAATTAGTGTAATAACTGAACTTACAAACTCACACTGCAAGTACAATTTTCCAATCTGTCTGACATCACGCAGGAAGTGTGGATACTACACCCCCAACGAGCAGCTGATTTACCTCTCCTCTGGAAATGTAATGTTAGTAACACTGATCACAAACGAAGAGAAGAATTACCCTGGGTTCAGAGCAACATACTCCCAGGTCCCTAAACAGATCCAAGGTACATTTTACAAAGTGGTGGTAGAGAAGGAACTCTGAAGATTCAAAATTAAGCATTAGACTCCTTTGATACTTTTCTCTCTTCTTTTAGAGTGCGGTGGGAAACTAACAGGAATGAATGGCACATTTACATCTCCTGGATTTCCTTCCTACTATCCCCCTCAGATCCAGTGTATTTGGGACATTGAGGTAAAAAACATTTCTTTAGTTGGCAACACAGAGGGTACAGAATAGTTTCATACCAGTTAACTGCAATCTTATATCCGAGGTACAGTGTATTTTGTTAATGGCGTTATGTGCTATCTTTCAGGTTCCAGTAGGAATGCAAGTCAAAGTGAAGTTCAACAATTTTTTCATACGTGAACCTCAACAAAGTTTGCACCACTGTCCCAAAGACTACTTGGAGATAAACAACAACAGGTTAGACCTTTAAAAATGCTGCGACCTTCACATTATAGTTTTACATTGTACATAAAGTGACAAATTGCAGTAATTTCTGTATGTATTTTACAGTGTTTCTTACTACTGTCTACACATTTCAGCTAGCTCATATTTTGTTTGATTTGATATGTTTAAGGATGTGTGGACAGAAACCCGCAAACACTGTCCACTCCAGCAGGACCAACAAGATAACAGTTAAATTCTTCTCTGACATGTCCTATGTGGACCAGGGTTTCTCTGCAGAGTTTGAGGCCTTTGAGCCCAATTATCGTATGTCAAACCTTTGTTTCCAAGCACATTCAAACTTTCAACACCCCATATCAAATGTTTTGTTGATTTACTACGTGGAAATGCATTTTTACAGGGAACAATCTTGTATGTAATGGTAATCATTTTGATGTATCTGTGTGCAACCACTCAACAAATTATAATCACAAAGTGCAGTGTGAAATGCTAGAGGAAGGCTAAGATAAATGATTGGGTATTGGGTACAAATGAGATTCTCTAACTGTAAATGTCCAGCAGTGATACTGTCCTGTGGTGGTCTTTTTTTCCATTGATGGCAGAGTAGGGAGTGGTCAACAAATTGAGCAGCAACAGTTTGATAAAATCAATAATTGTACACCTACAAAGTACCTTTATTAAAGGTGAAAATGAAGAGTAAGCCAAATGAGCGTAGAAACAATGTAGATGTACTTGAACTGGAAAATAAGAAGTATAACCATAATACATTTCAACTACAACTGTTAACCATTTTGTTCTAATATCTGTCCAATTTCTGATTTTATGCTCCCACACCCCAGCATATACAGTTCAGCTAATGGCAATAACTGCCCATTAAAAAATACTAAAATGTGATTGCCTTAGAGACTTATTTTCACTTAGACAATCAACAAAACATATTATTTGGCTGAGGGTACTCTTTGGCATGTGATTGTATACCAAAGTAATACACTTTATACACCTAATATAAATATAGATGTTATCTTTTATTCATAGCTTGTCCAGGGAAATTCCATTGTGACAATGATATGTGTGTCAACCCGGCGCTGAAGTGCGATGGCTATGATGACTGTGGAGACTTGAGCGATGAAAAGGACTGTGGTATGTCAAGAGCAGTTTCTTCCTGAAATGAACAGGAACACAACCTTTACTTATGCATACTTATGTATACATTGCTACACTTTTTTATTATGACACAAACATAACTAGTAAGTGTGTGAAGAGAAATGTTACCTGACATCTTGTTTTTGCATCCAGTGTGCAAGGAGTTTCATGTAAAATGTAAAAACGGCTTCTGCAAGCCAAAATACTGGCTTTGTGATGGAGTGGATGACTGTGGTGACAACACAGATGAGGAGAGCTGTGGTAAGTAATGAATTACATGCTGGTTGGAGCCTAAGTTCTGCCCGTCATGGCCTCCAATTATAGTCTGACAAAGGTTTACTGTAGCTGTTTGCCACCTGTCTGCAGGACGCTGTAAAACTGGGGACATCGCATGTCGAAATGGACACTGTGTCTCCGAATACAAGAAGTGTGATGGCCATAATGACTGCAATGATGGCACAGATGAATCTGAGTGCCCCAAGTGTGAGAGCATCTACTACATACAGAAAATGTTCTTCATTTAGCTTTTTCATGATTGAAAAACTTTCCTGTCAGTCTGTCACATTTAATGGCCAAACATTAACAAAAATAAAAATAATTAACAGTACAGTAACAAATCATTCACATCCTTTGAAAGACAAAAAACTTTAATGAGAAAAAAGATTAATAGGAAAATGTAAATCTTAATTACAAACCTTACCTACAATATGTAAAACTGTAATGTGGGAAAAAGCAATTACCTCTTAAAGAGATCAGTCGCATTTGGCTGTCAAGATGCAAACTGTCAACTATATATA
>JBBIGA010000022.1:6734714-6772326 GCA_037576975.1 Alestes dentex | reverse complement strand
CTTGCAGGTTGTGCAGGTCTCTGTGCTGTTTGTGTGTCTAGAGTGAAGGATCTCCACACATGTGATGTGTGTCTGTCGTGTCTGTCTTCTCTGCTGCCGTATCTCTCGTCTTGTGGTTTTGTTTTTAAATTCCACACAATTCCATGCAAACCATGTTTTTTAAACTTGAAACAGGATCTCTTTTATTTTCTTGTTTGCACACTTTTATTGCTCTTTTCATGTCGCAGGTGGACTGATTATGTGGTGAGGCCTAGCACAGGAGAGGAGCGGAGTGTCTTTCAAGATCAGGTAAGAGCTTTGGACTCATTAACACTGAATAATTGAGCCTTTATGCATTTAAAGTGGGATTTGTAAATGCTGGTATTATCAATAGTGTTTAAGAACTTGTACAACTTGTTTCTGACTGATAGGAGCAGCAACGCTATGACCAGCCTCACAAAGCTTTTACCTTCCGCATGCATGGCTTTGAGTCAGTGGTGGGGCCAGTCAAAGGAGTTTTTGATAAGGAGACATCTCTTAACAAAGCCCGTGAGCACTCTCTACTGCGCTCTGACAGACCACCTTATGTCACCATCCTTTCCCTAGGTAAAGTTGTTTAAAACTTTTAGTTGCACAGACATCTTTAATCCTATATCCTAAAACCAGTTTAATTCTTAAATTATTTAAAATAAAACCATTATGAAAATCAAATAAAATCATCACGTTTCCTTCTCATGTTGACATTTTGAGGAAGAATGTTTTTGTGACAGCTTTGATAATATTCTTCCTTTGTTACTGGATGTAGTGAACTGTTGCATTCATATGGTTTTATTAATGTCCTTGAATCAAAATGTCACATCATATTATAGCTACTAGTTGTTTTAATATAGTGGTATTTGGCAACTAGTAGATATATATATATATATATATATATATATATGTATATATATAACTGTTCATAAATTAACATGTTTATTTCTGGTGCTGAATGTGGCCCTTTTGTGTCCTTAGTGCGGGATGCAGCTGCAAGGCTGCCTAATGGTGAAGGAACCCGGGCTGAAATCTGTGAACTGCTGAAGGATTCCCAGTTTCTAGCACCTGATGTCACCAGTGCACAGGTCCCAAACACTGTTTCTCTCTATGTGTCCTGTGTCTTGTAGTTTGTTCTTGCATTTAAGGCAGGCTGTTGTGTGCTTCATACAGGTCAACACAGTTGTGAGTGGTGCTCTGGACCGCCTCCACTATGAGAAAGACCCATGTGTAAAATACGACATTGGTCGCAAACTGTGGATTTACCTACACAGAGATCGGAGTCAAGAAGAATTTGGTAATTTCTATGTAGGATTCACTGGCATGCACACTTCAGAAGGGGACAGGGTTCACAGTATAAGAGTCTGAGGTAGTTGAGATGAAGCTTGACAGCCATATGTGTTGCTGTGGCTTTCCTCTGAGCTTATAATACACAGAACAGGTTTAGCTGGGACAATCCAAGGGTCAGGTTTCCTAATTTTGTAGCATGACTGATTTAAAAAGTTGTCTGTAACAGTCTAACAAAGTTTTATTTTTAATTAGTGAAATTAATAAGCAATGAGTAAGGAATTCTATTTTGTAACATTTCATTAATTTATTAACAGTGCCCTCATTTTGTAATGGTTTGGTTGTGTATCTTTGTTTTTATTTTTTTTCCGTGCAGAGAGGATCCACCAGGCTCAGGCAGCAGCTGCTAAGGCACGGAAAGCCCTACAGCAGAAGCCTAAACCCTCCCCCAAATCCGTGAGTCCTACAGCATGCCAACTCTTTTACACATACTCATGCTGAAGCCTATATCTATGTGTAGGTTGTAGAGTTGAACCGGTTTAACCAGCCTTCTTCCTTTAAATCATTCCTGTGTTCATTTGTTATGGAAAGCATCTGTGGGTTGAATATTTGCTTATCTGTGTATGTGTTTGATAGAAGTCTGGCAACAAGGAAACAAGCAGTAAGAGTGGTTCTACAGAGGGCCAATGTTCTATGCCTGATGGGCCTTCTACACCTTCTACCAGCTTACCCCAACCTCCTAGTACCCCAACACCAAGCACACTGGGCACGCCAAAATCCCCACTACTCTCCACCGTGACAGCAGCAGCCAAAGCAGGTGTACCAGATACTGTCAAGACCAGCCCCAGGTGGTTGAAAAGTGAATTGTCTATAAAATCTATATATTTAGTATGATACCCTTGAGTGCCAAAGCTCTTGGCGCTTAAGGGTATCATAAGGCATTCATGAGTTGAATTTGGAGTACTATAAAAAAAGAAAACAATATGTCTATCTGTCTGTGAACCTTCGGGATCAGAGTTTGACATCCCATGTGTGAATATACTGTTGTCTCTTATGTGTTTTCTGCAGTGTTCTGCTAGTGTCTCCTCCTTCAATACCTCAGCTGGGCACTCTGCTCTCTGCTGGTCAGGTCGCCCCACAAGCCTCTCAACAGGCCTCTGTGCAGCCTGCAGCTCGAGTAGTGGCTCACTCTGCTACAGCAGGCTCTCTACCTCAGGTACGGGTAGTCACTGCTCAGCCGGGCCTTCCTGCTGCCTCCACAGGCCAAACAACCACGTTGGTGCATCAGACACCCCATCATATCAGAGTGCCTGTTACTGTGGCTCACAGCAAGGGCATTGCACAGGTAAGTTCAATATTCTTTGTCAAACAGTTCTTGATACATCTCATGCTAAAGAGGCACAATTTGGTGTTTTTTACTCTTCATACACACCTAATTCAGCTTCGGCTGATTACCAGGTATAGCGGATGCATTAGAACTGGGAAATGTATTAGAACTACTTTAGTTAATTCCGTGCTGTAGAGCAACTTATGACTGGAACATTGTAAAAGATATGTTGTTGAAGGTTGCTCATAACATGGTCAAAATAGTTGTTATAAATTCAACAACTTTCAAAAGCAAATTAGCGAATTACATCGAAGACAGTTTACAAATTACTTTGTTTTCAACAGTAGTTTGATGGTTTTGTAATTTATGTAGAACTTTTAATCAACATTGATCCAACCAATGTTAGTTCAGAAGGTATATGTGATCATAAACTTAACTATTTAATTCAGAATGCATATCTTCTCTCTGGTAGATGATTTCTATGTGTGGTGATGTTTGTCTGTGTGCGTAGGCCGTGGTGACTCTGCCTTTAAGGAGCCAGTCTGCTGGAAGTCCTATCCAGGTCCAAGCTTCACGAGCTCAGACAGGCTTGTCTGTCCCTGGCCTGGCCTCTGCTGTGACAGTCGGTAAATCTCAGACCACCTCTCCAGGAAGCCCTGCTCATAACACTGCTTCACCTGCAGTGCTACAGGGGGTCACAAGTCAGAACATCATTAAACAGGTACTCTTTAATTTAGGCTTTTCCTTACACTATTTCTTAAGATTTGTGATCTTATTTCATATGAAATATTCTTTTTGAGTGTGTTCAATCCCATTATTTTTCCAAATGAAATGTTTTTATTTAAAGTTATCTAAGTAGAACAAAACTAAATTACATGATCATGCTATGCTGATCTCAAATGTTCAGGTTGCTATCACTGGCCAGTTGGGTGTGAAGGCCCAGAATGCAGCAGGTATTCCTTTGACCGCCACCAACCTGCGTATACAAGGTAAAGATGTTCTACGCTTGCCACCCTCTTCCATCACAACTGACGCTAAAGGCCAGACAGTCCTACGCATCACTCCAGAAATGATGGCCACGCTCAAACTCACTCCAGACATGCTGGGCAGTGCTGCCAGCGCCACTGCCAAGGGCATTTCGGCCACTCTACATGTGACCCCAACACAGACCTCCCCCCAAGCTGCTTCCAGTCCTGCCCCAACAGCCACAGTTGAGGCCCTGGCTTCCAAGGCCCCATCCACCCAGGGGCCTCCAGGGGCTACAACTGTGATGAAGGTGCACCCTGAGCTGAAGGCCACATGTGACACAGCCATTCGCCTCATGCCTGCCCTGGCTGTGACTGTGGCCGACCCTAAAGCCCGCACTTTCTCTACAGTCACCTCTTCAGACTCCAAAGCCAGTGGCACTACCATTCGCATAGTACCCAACCTGGGAGTGATCCCACAGAAACAGGGCCAGACTGTTCCAGTTAACACTACCACCACAAGCACCAAGCCTGCCACGGTTTCCTCGGGAGCGGCCACAGTCACCATAGCCACCAGTGGGGTGGCAGGACCTAAAGGCATGACACTGGGTCCTGCTGCAGCAGGCTCTCCTCTTTCCCTGGCCACGGCTGCAGCTACAGTCAGACAAGTGCCTGTCAGTGCTACCGTGGTGGCCACACAACAGGTGAATATACTACTTATGCTTTTAGATCTGTTGTGTGCAAGCATTAGTACAGTGGTGGTTGAAAGTAGGTGAACTCAAACTTGCTGCATAAATATGATCTAAAACATCATTGAAAGTCCAATAAGTAGATAAAGAGCGCCCAATTAAACAAATGAGGCCCCAAAATATTATATTTGGTGTTTTGTTTATTGAGGGAATTATCAAATATTACATATCTGTGAACAAATGGGTGAAACAAATGGTGGGTGTATGTTATGCACAGTTTTATTTAAGGAACAGGGATCTCTTAAAGTTTGGTATTCATAGTTACAAAATTGTAAAAATGTATCATGGCGTGAACAAAAAAGATTTGAGAACCTCAGAAATAGAGTCCATAGAAATCTCTCAGAGCTCAGGATGAGGTTACAAAACCCTCACTAAAGAATTTGGACTTAACCAATTCAGTCAGACAGATTTTGCACAAATTCAAGACCGTTGTTACACTCTGCAGGATTGGTATTCCAACAAAGATCACTTTGGAGAAACCCTCCGATAAAGAAGAATAAAGTTAATGTATTGGAATGGTCAAGTCCTGACTATTGAAATTTTCTCGTTTGTGGATCATTTTTTTTAACTGGGTTCACGTGATCATCTGATGTTGCTTTAGGTGAAATGTTGCATTTACAATTGAACATGGCATGAGTCTGAAGCTTTAGCAGTAGCTATATAATAGTTTGCCTAATTGGTTAGAGTAACACTAATGGTTCATAATGCTGAGTAAAACTCATTCTTGTACATTATGCCCATTAGGTGAAACACAATGTAGATGCTTTATTTTGCGCTGTGACTTTTTTCAGTATTAGATCAAAAATATGAAACATTGAATAGCGCTGTAAGCTATAAACATTAGCAGTATTGTCTCCTAAAATAATTTTATCAGTATATATTGCTTTTAATACCTAGATTTTGAAACCTCAATATCAGTTTCACTCTGCAAAACAAATTAGATTGAGCCTGTTTGTATGGTAGACGGCAGATATTGTGAAACATGTAAATGCCTGTTACCACCCACTGTCTCCTTATTTTCTTAGGGGAAGTTACCTGCAAGGATCACAGTGCCTCTCTCTGTCCTTAGCCAACCTCTGAAGAGCAAAAGTGTGGTCACTACACCCATACTGAAAGGCAGCATTAGTACAAAGTAAGATGGTTTTTAGATTTTTTTAAATTCGTTTTATTCTTTTTCATCAATTCCACCTACATTTCTTAAGATTTGTTAGAGTAATGCCATAGATCTTAGACCCAAAGGCAGAATTTGTTTAGATTTCATTCCAACCTGGTTCTAAATGTTTTGACCTTTCTTTTACATACTGTTGTTACAATGTTCCTAGCCTGGCTGCCCGATATGACCTGAGTCTCTGTTCTGATTGCAGTATCAGTAATCTTGGCAGGAACATTATCCTGACAACAATGCCAGCAGGCACCAAGCTCATTGCCGGGAACAAGCCTGTCAGCTTTGTTACAGCTCAACAACTGCAGCAGCTGCAGCAGCAGGGCCAGGCCACACAGGTCAGCACCTCAGCTGCTAATCCACATCCACTGATGTCAGCTAGATCATTTTATAGCAGTACCAGTGTACTGGAGAAAAGTAGGGCGTTTGAAGTTCTGGCCTTGGATTAGTCTTTAGGAGGAGATTCCCTTTGATGATTAGTTAATTTGATTTTTTTAAGTATGCTTCATAATTAAGCTTAAATACACTAATGTATATACTAAACAGTTACTAAATGATGCTCACCACCTTTGGATAAATGTGTCACAATGCACAAAAGCATTTTTACAGTCCCAGAGTAAAGCGCATTGTATAAGCTTTCTGTTTCCAACCCTACCCATGCAGGTGCGCATCCAGACCGTCCCCGCCCAACAGCTGCAGCAGCGCTCAGCAGCCAGCTCTACCAAACCCACAGTGTCCACTGTGGTGGTGTCCACTGCTCCCTCCCCCAAGACAGCCCCTGACCCACAGTGAAAGCCACCCAAGGCCGAAGGCCTGAACAACTCTCCAAAGCCACTGGGGTGTACACCACATGTGGAAAAGGCTGAGGCAGTTATTGATCTGAGTAACAGCACCTTATCATGCTGTGGGAAGTTAGGGCTTGCCAGAACATCTGTAGCACATTTGGGATTTAGTGTTGATTGCTAACTGTCAATACTGTAGGGCAACTTTATCAAACCTGTCCTGCTCCTCAGTAAAATTTAGATTATAGTGTTGGTTCTTGAGACATTTTTAGAATTTTATGTTATATGGAAATGGTTTTTAAAAAAACATCAGAAGTGTATTTTAGATGACCACAAATGAGGATATTCTTTTTGTTGTGTGCAGAAAAGGTTAAACTATTTTATTTGTGTTCTTTACATTTCTTTTCTCTGAAACAAACGCTTAATTTTACTGTTGTACAACTAGTTTTTGCTTGCATCATTTCTCACATCAGATAAATAAATCTGCTGGGTTACCATTTTAGCTGTGTTTATACTACAAACAAATCATGCCGAATAGTGAGCATACTGAATGTAGAATTTGTAATTGGTGCATGTGTATTAAGCCATGAACCTTGAATTCATAGTGTTTATCTTCAAGTATCCAGGTACTATCATGTATATAATATTGATTAATATTAGAAGGCCTATGAAATAAAAAATAATACGCCTGTGGATTTCATATAGGCTGTTTTTATATATAGAGTAAGTGCTAAACTGAGAATCAAACAAAAGTGACATACACTTTGGCATTCCTACAGACAAATTTTATTTTGCAAGGAGAAACAAGTCTGTCTGGTTTGTTGCTTGACTTGTTGCTTATTCAGAGGTATGACAGAACATACCTCAGGTAAGTCTAACACTGCTGTTGCTTGGAAGCAAGTCATGTTTCGTTCGGGAAAAAAAATGCTTTAGTCACATAGACTTCCTTTCAAACTTTTCTAACAAAGCTTCCCTGCAAGAGTGCACAAAGACAAGTATATCAGCAAAAATGATTACCGTCATGATTACAGTAGCAGAAACCATTTTAGTGAAGCTTGGGTGGTAGCAATACCAGACCTGATTTGTTTAATGTGCACAGAGTAATGATTTTTCTACATAAACCCTGATTTGGGCTATTTAGCTACCTACATCTTCATTTCTTCATATCTCAATTGACTGTTTATTCTTCATCTGATTCCTGCAGTAAAGCCTTCTGGGAACTGGAGTCAGAGTTGCTGGTTTTCCTGAGGCCAATCTCTATCTCTGTCCTATGCTTCCCTCCACATCTTGTTGTGGTCCTGGAGAATGGAAAACATAATTGTGTCTAAGATCCATGCTGGCATTTTACAAAATTCTAAGTAACTGAATATGTTCAGCAATGCAGAAATATTTGTACTCTGTAGTACGACGATTCCACACAACCTGATGACTACTCACCACCAGACAACACTGTAGTTGATCCCCACGATCAGCAAAGCTATTGCATAATGCCAACAGTAGCACATGGTAATGAACATGATGTTGTCATGTCTGTCCAGGTCCCACGGTTTCCCATTTAGAGGATATAATACAAAACCAATCTGGTGTAGGAATAATTTCAGAGTGTTTAGATGTGTAGTTTGGGCCTTGCATTGCCAATAAAATGTAGTACATTCACAACATTTTATCTCATTAGGATCACAAGAGCAAATGATTCAAAATACATCTATGACCCTGAGAATACCTGATAGAACCATGTGCCTTGCAGAATGGCCACACTGCTCCTAAACAGCTCAAGCAGAACATTGTCTGGTTTGAACACCTCGAGAATTGTGCTGGCCGCTCCACCAAAAACAGCCACAAGCAGCAGCGAATGAACGTGCTGGTCCAGAGCAGCCCGATTGTGTACATGGAAATAGAAGAGGAACCCTAAAGACAGCAAATAAACATGGTGTAAGTGTATGAGCTACTACAGGCCTATTTGAGCTGGTGTAAATTAACCAACTTAAATGTACTAATTCAGTAAATTTATATTTTTACTTAAGACTTCGAAGAGATGTATTTAACATACACTATTGCTTTCATATCAAATGCTCAATGTGCATTCATTTTGATTTTAACATTCCTTCTGAAAACACTAGCTGGAATTTTATGAAACTATACATTATACACATATAAAATACACTAAAGCGAACCCACTAATGTCACAAACTTTTTTTTTTTTCAAAAAATTGGTCCATATGTATACTGAGTTTGTCAGACAATCAAACTATACAGCTTAAAAGTTCTTGGTCACATACAACTACTAAAACATATAGTAAAAGGTAATAAAAAAAAAAGTGAGTACTCATCCAAGGTGTGACTATACACAAATTCACCACTGTAGTCCTATAATTACCACTTCTGTGGCAGAAAACTATTATGATGGTGACACTGAAATCGCTAAATAGACCCTACAGTGCCACTACTATACAATACACCTCAAGCACACGTTTTTGTACCTTCAACAAAGAGAGCCAGAGAGAGGGAGAGACGATCAAGCCCAGCTGGGACAGGAAGCGGGGATGTGCTAAGAATGTCAGCAATGCCAGATATACCATAGAAGAGGTACATAGTGCTGTGCTGCCAGTTCATTAGTTTCACCCAGTTTCCATCATAAAGGTGACCATGAGGTCCGTCAGGCACAAACTGTTCTGCCATGATGCCTAGAAGAAGAGAAAATGCTTATATGTTGTTTCTGACACTGGTCAAGCTGCTTCTTAACCAAAGGTAGTTTGTCAGTAATCCAAAACCTGGTGGTGTGAGATCATCACTCACCAACAAAAGCAAAGAAGGTCTTCAGAACCCCCTCGATAAGATCTATTCTTTTGAAGAACAGGGGCGGGTTTTGCCTTCCACCATGCTGTCTCCTTTGCCAGGTGTGTCGCAGGGGGTATTTTACAGACCACCACAGGCCGAACAGCAGGAAGAATGTCCCGGGTAATGCATGTCCTTTGAAGTTGGCCATCTTTTAGAATCTGCCTCTAGCGCTGACTTCAACACTACATTACAGTCCATAATGGACGGGGAAATAAACATGTGAGCATGAAAAGTGGCGCACAATCTATATTAAACTTTCCACATTAACCACATCTCTACACCACGACCAAGCTATCTGTCGTTTGGAAGAAAAAAAAGAGGCCAACCACAAAGTTCATGTGCTGGTGTCCTTCAGGATGTATTGACCCACAAGCCTTAGGACTGACTATTGCTCAACACTCTGATTGTGCAGTCCAAAGCTTTTTACACTGTTACAGTATATGCATGCCCTGGGCCGCGAGGGGGCAAAGGGGGCTTTTCCCCCTCTCAGATGTATTTTCTTTGCACCTCACCCTCAGTTCACGTTTTACTTTAATTTGTTTTGATGGGTCTATTAGCGACTACAAGCAAGCAGATGCCACTTGAAACTTTTCATACGCAGCCCAACCCTGTCCCTCCTCATGTTTAAAACGTACTCTGCCTCCGCGTCCCCGCACAAAGCAGCTATTAACTGCGTTCTGATCCAATGGTGTTGCACATTTTCAGATTGACAGTCTTATAGTCCAATGGCGGTTGAGGAGCCCACGAAGGACAATCACATTTCGGACCAATCACATTAAAGCTTTGAATTGAACTGCATTAAACTGAATTGAATTGAGAGAGACGGAGAGAGAGCTGCATGACATGAGCAGAAAATAAAACTAATACAAATTTATTTTTGAATCAATGACCGAGACTGTTGGTTGTTTTGTTGATTTCAGCAGTAATTTCAGCAGAAGAAACTTCTGTGGACCTGCCGCAGACTGTGCTTTAAACTGTATGATGATCTTTATCTGTAATACCGGCTTCACCACTGCTGTGAAATAAATGTATTATTTTGTTTAATATAATACGTTTGTGTTGTCCTTATTTAGCCTTTCAGGTGCTATTGCGTGGTTAAATCAATTTTTTTATTAACGCTACCAGACGAACTGTATGCCTGATGATCTGCCGGCCCGACGAGCTGCGTTCCTGCTTCATATTTCAAACATTACGCACCAACACGTGGAAAGGGTGAGGCTGGGAATTTGCTCACATATAGGAAAAAACCCACAATATCGCCACCCCCAGGAAGAAAAAAGTGAAACAGTCAAGGCAGGATGGTTACTTTTATGATTATTTTACTATGTAAAAAAATTGCTCCCTTGCCATTTAGTGTGCCCCCTCCTGCCCACTGGCACTGGGCCCGAGTTTACAAAAGCAGCACTTCTGATAAAGCTGTCACAGGTTTCATGTAGAACCTATAATAATAATCTATAATTGCTCATCCACTTTCTCTCCTGACATCTCTCAGTCAGGATTCTGCGAACGTGGACATTTTATAAGACAAACTTTTATTAGTCCCACAAGTGGAAAATTTGCAGTGCAAATATTTCAGATATATACATTTATCCTGTTTGTTCTTACTTCGTTTTAAATGGCATCTGAGATTGTCATGGTTAGTCTGTGCCCTTCAGTTTTACTTTTGGAACCCCTCCACAAATCCTGAACCAAACCCCTTTACATCCACAGAATGTTTTCTTAATGTAAACAAAAAAAAATCATCTGAATAGTCCCTGTTTAAAATAAAATATCGCACAGAGTGTCAGAATCACTTCCGTTTGCGTTTTGTGATTGGAGAGAGCACCTTCGATTTAGGACAGTTTTAAAATTAGATACCATTTGATATATTCACATAATATTATGTTACAGTAATGGGTACTTTATTTGGTTGGTTTGTTTGTGTTTGTCTGGTTTTTTTTTTTTAGCTATGTACTGTGTAGACAATGGGCAATATCCCGTATCGCCTTGGAAAACCAATTTGAATATGAAAATAGGTGTGACACAGTTTGGCTGTTTTGCTGTGTTTGTGTGCAGTAACGCTGCTCAGTCTCATCACTTAAAACTCACTGCTTTAACTCTTCTTTCTTCTCTCACTTCTTACTAGTAGGTGTCCAGTTTATGAGCATCATCAGGATCTACGGTTTTTTACCTGCTTTTTTCTGTACTCTTTTAGACACGTGATGTGCTAGAACTCATCTTTTGAAAACAGAAAACATCATCGCCATGTTTCATTTCCCAAACCAACACGACTCTTCACTCCACTTCTCCAACATTACAGGCAGGTTCTGACAATATACTGCCCCAATGAACTTAATTTATTAAAAAACAAAAAGGTTCCAGTTTCCCTATTAAATGTCTTATATGTAATTATATTAGTTTGACAATATGTTATTTTAATTCTCAGTTTATAAGCCATTAAAACACATAGGCTGTGAATGAATGTAGGCTATCAGTGCTCCGTACCTGTGTACCTGTGCTTTCCTCCGTGTTGACAGGCTAGAGGAACCGGTGGAGCTTGCTCCTCTTCATTGCCTGTTTTGTGATGGAAACAGCCAGCCAGCCACCCAGCCAACCTCTGTGTCTCTGTGTGTGTGTGTGTGTGTGTGTAAAGCACAGCCCGCCCTACCTGAACAGGTGACTATAGCAGGTAAAGGGTTCAAGCGAATGCTCGCTCCTTCTGTTTCCTTAAACACAAGGCTCAAAGCCCTTTATAGTGAGGCAATAAACTTCTTAATTAGGCCTACGTTCAAAGTGCATTCAGGTCAGCAGATCTAATTTTGTGTTTTTCTGTAAGATCTACAGGACAGTTCAAATAGTTTTCTAATTACTCTTCATCTGTCTAATGGTTAAGACAAGAAACATTTAGTTAAATTAATGGTGATAATAATGTGTAAGTTCTCACAGAGGCTGGTTAATGAATGAGTTCGGGTCATTTTTGGTTAATGTGTAAGCCATCTTCACGGAAGTTAACAGATGCAGTATACCATAATGAACAGAAACAGAGGGAACTTTGCTCCTTATCGCAAAATGCAGTTTTATTGGAGTCACATATAAGCAGGCCCCAGTGTTTTCCTAATGTGATCTGGACTTGGTGACAATGCCCTTTAGCAATAATGAATCTCGGTTGCTCTTATCTGCCAATCATGTTAGATCCAGGATCTTCCTTGTTCATGTCAACACAGAAATGTACAAAGTAAACACTGAACCTAAAGTAGCTTTATTCTTGGGGGAAAAAGCTTGAGAAATGTTTTGAAGTTTGTATTTGAAATATGTTGAAATATTTTTTATAAGATCTGTAGGCATTTTTTTCTGGGTAAGTGTGAGTTTTGCCTAAGTCTTACTTTGATGCAGAAGTCCAGAGACTTCTGTGGACGAGACTTCCCAAAATAATAGTAAAAAAGGCAATGTTTTTGTGGAGATTAGTAGAGAATGAAAATCAGTCGAATAACATTTTTCAAGCATAACACAAAGAAGACAATATGTACAATTGAATGGTCATTGAGAAAATTCACATACAGTCACTGTGAATTAGTAGACATGATTGACTAAAGTGGATTAAGCTGATGAGGCATTTTGACAAGAATTGACATTAATGTGAAATGTAATTTCTAAAAATTAGGCAGATTCATTTACAACTGAAATGAATTTTCAAACATACTAACTGGAAACAGCTACAAAATTGCACAGAAAATCTTTTTCTCTCTGAAGGGGTTTTCGGAGGAGGGCACAGGGGTCACCAGGGGATCTTCTTTGGCGTGAGTTTCACAGTATGACATCAGCTCAGCAGCCGCTTTAGACACCTAAGCAAAGGAAAACGGGTGATGTGAAATTCACTACAGGATAATATATCATTTAATATCTAAATGTGTGACCAACGTGACTGTCATCTGCTGCTTTTTTAAAAGTATGTTGTGAAGAATAAAGCCGTAAACGGGTCTGAGGTTTTGCAGCATTGTTTCAGTAGTCACTGTAGTGTCTACTACCGAATAGGTTCCCAGCAATGGAGCCCTCCTGCTCTGCACAATTATATGTTTTCCTGCTCTCAACACACATGACCCGACTTATCAGCTGATTTATGAGCCTTTTCTTGATTGAGGTTTGTGTGTTATAGAAGAAGAACACTAAAATACGCAGGGCTGTTTGACTCCAAGACCTGGGTTAAGAAACCATGCAATATAGGTCTGTTCTCTCACCATCATCCTGTCAATATTCACTTCCAGTTTTAACTGCTCCACTGTCTTTCGAGCGTCTGCAATCTTGGCCATGTTGTTGGACATCGTGCTCTCGTGGAAGCTGCTGTGTAACCAGGGGTGATTCTGATCTGCTGGTATAGTTTAAATTCTATAATCAAATGTTATATGTGAGTATTACGTTTCTGTTGTAAGTTTTTGAACCTTTCCAAATATTTTATTTAAACAGACAAACCTGTACCAAATTACTGTCACATGAAATACTTTTGAATTACTCATTTTTTTTTTACAGCATTTTGAATCCTCAGCTGTCCTGTAGATTATTTGAATGTTTTAGAAAGAATGGACTACTAGAAATGGTGCAAATTGACCAAAGCATAATATTATGTCAACATTCATCAAAGTTAGGAATGTTTTTGTTGTTTTCTTATAACATTTTTGTTTGTTTTTTTATGTTTTCTTGTAACAGCAATACCACATTCTGCTAGTGCTATTCATTTTCTGAATCCAGCTGAATAATGTGAAGATCAACATGAGCCTAGGAGTATATAGATGCTAAGCTATAGTAGCAGAGTGATGCTCTAGTTATGCTGAATGTATACTCTGTTAACCTGCTTGTGTAGTTATGTCACCTGATACCATATTATGTCCCTTTTAATGTTCTGTTAGAGGCTGGTCTGAGGTGGAGCAGCTGTAATTGTTTTGCGGAGGCTCTCTGGGTCTCAGCTGGTTGTGCACAGCATAAGGCTCAGAGGGAGAACACAGCACAAGTAAAGGTATCCTCATGAGGCTCCCACCAACCAGCTTAGCATCCCCTGCCTCCAACACTTTACTACAGTAACCTTTTATCTTAAATGTAGCTTTAGCACTGCGTAATAAAACATTGCTGCCTTAGATTACCCTCAGAAAATGGACAGTATTTTAAATCCATGACTTTTAATACCAGCATCACTGACCAAGCCATACACTCGTGCAACAATTATCTTTAAAGCTTTTTCATGTTTCTTAGAGTTTCCCACATAATTATAATTCCATGCTACCACAGCAGGTGGCCACACAGTAACAATGTTTATAAAATGTACATTTAAGTGTTGTGCGTTTGCAGATATTGTAATACTACGGCACAACACATAGTTTTGAAGCACCATGTATTTTCTTTCCTGTAGCATATTCATTCAGAATAAGAAAAAACGCCTATGCTCTGTTTACTGTAATAAAATGCTTTCAAGACTTACCACAGCTGAAAACTAGGACTCCTGGATTACTACCTGTAGAATTTGAGTATTGCTCAGTATATTCTCAAGCTTGCAGGAGAAAATGAGGAGACAGTGAGGAGTTAAGTGGGGAGGAGGGATGGGAAAGGTTGCCTCCTCTCATAATTAGCTTTTATTCCTCCCCCATATTGGGCTGCATAGGTAAGTCCCAGACTTCATGTGGCGTGACCTTCTATTGAATGTATCTTGTACAGGGATGTGTGGCAGACGTCAGTAGAAAATGCAGTCCATGCATACATTCACACTGTGTTTTTATATTATATATCTTCTTAAAACAGTATGCCAAATAATTTGCTATTTTTATAAGGAAAAGGGTCATTGTTAAAAAAGTAAAAATACAAATCTTTTTTTTTTCATAACAGTATGGGTCCAATCAGTTCACTGTCTATAAAGTCTTCGAAATATAACCATAGAAAAAATACTGATTTCTTTTTACAGACAAAAGTAGTTAAAAAATAACTGTTACTAATAGCCCAAGGCTTATGAAAGTCACCAGAGATATAACCAGTGTTGTTTTTCTCATCTCCACCTCCAAATATTTACTTGTTACCCAAGACTCTTGCGAGTGTGTCTTTAGAAACATCTACATTATAACAAATTATAACAGATGTGTGATATTTTGTTATATGTTAAAAGCCCCATATCCCACATTTTTCTTGCATTTTACTGATTCCTCTGAGGTATACATATGACTTGTGTGTGGTATGTTCCAAAAACAGTCATAATTATGTTTAACTATATCTTTTTCAGCCTCTTATTCACTCATCCATTTTCAGCTTTCCCAAGAACTTTAATGTGAATTGAACTGCCTTGGTTTTAGTTACATTACAAAACCAGTGAATTGAAAGCATGTTTTTTGCTACTTAATTTTCATACATGGATTGTGGAGTGAATTGTAGGTGTTAAAATCTTTAAAGTGTTTACATACTACACTGAACTTTTATTTGAAAAAGTTCTATTTTCCATGACATAGGCATTTTGGGGATATGTCATTATGCCTTACCACTTATGTCCTACCACTATGATAAAGGCCCACGGGCTGCAGAGCTTAAATAATATGTCTCTAATAGTTCAGATGGCTGGTTCCCAGTCATCTACTTGCCCAGTCATCTACTTGCCCAGTCATCTACTTGGCCAGTTAACGCTTATCACAGTAGTCAACAATCAAAGATGGTGAAGAAATAGTCTCTCTATCCTGTTCTGAAAGCCCACAAGCTATATCTCGTCTAGCGTTAGTTGTGGATCTCACCATGGGAGGCCTCAGTTCCACCATGGAGCTTTAATGTCAACCGCCTCATTAGCTGCTGTTCTCATTCATTTATTGGTCTGCATCACAGCACGGAGGAATGGCTGCAGAGAAGTCCACACAATTCGGCTTTATCTCTTGGACAAAAGCACAGGTGTCCAATGCTTATATCAAAAACACATTGCTAGTGTGTGACAGATTGAATAATGGAATTCATGTTTGTAATGAAGCTAAATGTTTAATTTCCTCTAAATTTCTATTGAAGTCTGCCATTTTAACAGAACTGAGGGAATGCTGAGAAACAGTTGATGAATGCTGTTTTATTTTACTGATGAACAAATTCTGTTTAGCACAGAAAAGCTGTAGATCAGGTGATTTATTAAGTAGGTGAAAAGATTCAATTAAGCCAGTGCACTTTAAATTTGATGGCGGAATTAGTTCTTTTGATTCCTCCGACCACACACAGACTGACAGCTGTTGATTTCAGTCTCTCTTCCTTCATCTCAAGCTCCAGCAGGCTCTAGCACACGCAGTAGAATGCAGAGATGCTATTGTCCCAGTTTCCGAACAGGCCCTTCTGCACGTCTTTGAGGCGGTACTGAATGCCAGAGGAAAACTTCCTCTTGGTTCCATTCTTCTTGATGCGGGACCACACTGTCAGGCTGCAGAATTTGTTCACCACCAGAGATGACGCGCGGTTGTTCCAGCGCCATGGGATAATTGGGACATCGTCATTGGGGAAGATATTAAGGTACTCTCCTCCACAGCTTTGGTCATAGTAGTAGTTACTGTCCTCATACAGGCGAGCGCACAGCTTGTTGCCTTCAGGATCTTTCAAGGTGCTTGGTTCTGGACACTGTGCGTCCAGGCCAAGGAAGCACATAGAACAAAGGAGAAGAGCAGCTGCCACCTTCATGATTTCGGTCTGACGAGCGAATAAGGCTGCAGGTGCAGATGCAGCATTATATACACAGAGCTGCTCCTTGCCTGTGAGTGGTGTGTGAATGTCAACATAAGCAAACAGATGGGATGAAGGTTACATATGGGAATTTCAACACAATGTTCAATTACGTCTTTAATCAGAGAAACTGATGGTCTGTATTATACTTATTAACCCATTAGATAAACCATTTCATTCTCAAATTTTTCACTTAATATCTATAATTTTGGATTATCTGAATGTATTTTAGTTTAACATTAGCGCAGATCAGATCTGTGCTAAACACTATATTACGTTTATAGTGAACATTTAGACATTTGAGCCCTGTGATATTTGATGCAATGACACAGGTGTAAGTGCAACATGTAGTAATGCTCAGCTTGAAACAGAGCAACCAACACATAACTGGACGATGCAGAGTCAAGTAACATTAACATCAGTCTGCAGAAAATGTGGCCAGGGAAAGCTGCTGTTATCATATATATTACTTCATGTAGTATATTCAATTATTGCATGTATTTCCAGTGACTGCAATGTGCTTAAAGTTCCAGTGCAAATCACATATGGAATCAAAGATGTGTCTATATGACATAATCATTTCTTACTTGTTATGATTGTGTCAGTAACTGCAAAAAGTCATGTTCTGCAGTCTAATCTGTAACCATTTGAGATGAGGAGTAACTTTCATGTCAGCCAGAACCACCTGCAAAATTTCCCAGCTGCGACTGCAGAAAATGAGAAAAGGGGTTGTAAGAATTATGCAGGGTGAAGCCTTCCCCCTCTATTTTCAGTCTCTATTTTTAACTGCTGATTTGGAAATTTGCTGTGTGCAGTAGTCTTATCTTGCACTCTGATGCCTCAAAACCTTCAAAGAAAAAACAAGTTCAGTCTAGCAGGGGACACGGTAAAAGTTTGGTGACATTCAGCACCCACACCTTTGTCAGCTCCAGCCTCCCTCCACCCCAGGGCTTGCAAATGCATTCACCACTAAACGCTGCTTTTGAAAGTGCATTCTTTAGATTGTCAGCTAAAAATCAGACAAATTTAAAGTGATTTCAGATCAGGATGAATGGGGGAAATATGTTTGTTTGTTTGATTACAGATAGTCATCTAATAAAGAGAGATACAAAGTGACCTCAGATCAGTGTGAATGAGGGGGAAACTTTTCTAGGGCACTAAATTGTCATCCCAAACCTGAGATGATCTACAAAAAATATTTTATAGCAAAGTAGAGCCCAGTTCTGAAAAACTCAGATCAGCCGGTTCAGCTTTGACTACGGTAGCCAGGAGCAACCAAACTGTACACAAAGCAGCCTGATCTTTCCTCAAACACAAAACATCTGAATCTGCTCACAAAACACACTTTGGCTGAAGTAATCTACTTTATGTTAGATGTCGACCAGTCTGTGAAATGGTTAAAAGCTTTTGGAAAACAGCCTTTAATTTTCTTTGTTTTCAGTCTGATTAAAACGTGATCTCATGTCAGCCTGAATGAAGGGGAACCTGTTTTATATTTATTAATCTTCTAATAATCAGATAATTATAAAGTGATCTCAGATCCGCGTGATTTTGAGGGGACCAATTTTTGGAATTAATTTTTTAGATCGTCATCTAATACTTAGAGAAATATGAAGTGATCTCATATCAGTGCTAATGATAACGTTTTTTAAATTTATTTATATTTAGATAGTCATCTAATATTTAGAGAAATATAAAGTGATACAATTTTTCTTGATTTATCTTTATTTTCAGATCAGCGTGATTGGGGCGCGTTTTTATTTTTATTTTTTTTATATGATTATTTAAAAGCCATCTGATAATCAGAAACAAATTAAGTAATATGAATCGGTGACGTAGTTAAAAGCGTGTATAAACCACATTTAAAAATTTATTTTTGTTTATTTTTGTCTGTTCCCAGTCTGGCCGTGCCCGTGGTGTGAGGAGGTTTCGTCAGAGTGACGCGGGTTCCGCTGCAGTGTGGCGGGCTTTCTGCTGGAGGAGGAGACAGACATGGACGTGGAGATGAGAGAAGCGGAGGGCGAGCAGACTCTGGAGGACAGGCAGAATAAAAAGGAAGATGCCAACTCTAAGCCAACGACCACTACTTACGAACTGCCCTGGTACCTTGAGCTCTTATATCTGTGTGTCGTGTCCTAATGCAGTACAGTGAAGCCAGATGGTACTAATGGAGTCAGTGTTGGTAGCTTAGCAGTCTGATTAGCAACTACAAAAGCATGTGGGATATGTTTACTCACAAAACAGTTAAATATGTACTATTTAACAGTTAAATATGTATTATAATCGAACATCGAGCACTTAACAAGCTGGAGAATCGTTCACTGAAATTCTGAAATAGCTAACTTCTGCAAACAGTGTTAGTTCAGCCAGCTGGGTAAGACAATTGGGGCACCACTTACTGCGTTAATAGTTTTTTATTTTGAGTTTCAGTTAAATCAGTATTTGGTAATTGCGTTTGTCATTTAGGGTGGAAAAATACAGGCCTATGAAACTGAATGAAATCGTTGGAAATGAGGAAACTGTCAGCAGACTGGAGGTAAGTGAACAAAATCACTTGCTAAAGTTATTACTTACCACCACATCTGAAATAAATGTGTAAGTATAACATCTGTTTTTCACTGTGCTGTTGGACAGGTGTTTGCCAGGGAGGGGAATGTACCCAACATAATTATTGCTGTAAGTACAGCTTGCATTTCACTAGCAGTTTACATTGAACGTGTAACTGAACAATCAGATAAAATGCATCTGATATATCCAAATTGTTTCTGTTTGTAGGGTCCCCCAGGCACTGGGAAAACAACAAGTATTTTATGTTTGGCCCGAGCTCTTCTAGGCCCTGCAATGAAGGATGCTGTGCTTGAACTGAATGCCTCAAATGACAGGTAAAAACAAACTATAGTTTTATAACTGTCATTAAAGTACTTAGCCATTAGAAAATCAGCTTCAAAGGGCATGGTCATTTACATAGAATGCCATTACCTAGTTGTTTGTTGTAATGTGTTAGTTGCAAGTGTATAACATGTGCATTGAACTTGCAAAAATGGTTCTGTATATTGCCAACAGTTGGGGGAAAAACAACGGAAAAACACAGTGATTGTATTCATACATCCTTTCAGTTCAACTAAAGCACCTCTGTGGATGTCCACACAACACTATGCCTAAAATAATGAGTTAAAGATATTAGAATAATATCTTGAATATAGATGGAGTTTCTTTTTTTCTTAACAGTTTCTGTTTAACACTTGATTGCATCTGAATGTGACTGAAAGCAAACATTATTTTGGTACTGTTGTTTTAATTTATTTCAGAGGTATTGATGTTGTCAGAAACAAGATTAAGATGTTTGCCCAGCAAAAAGTTACTCTTCCTAAAGGGCGTCACAAAATCATAATTCTGGATGAAGCTGACAGGTAATCAATACATAATTGTTTGTTACTTGTATGCAACTTATGGTTTATCTAAGTATGTTTGAGTGGAAGTTCTTTCATTTTTGTTTTTAAATAAGCATGACTGATGGAGCTCAACAGGCTCTAAGAAGAACTATGGAAATCTATTCTAAGACCACACGATTTGCCTTAGCCTGCAATGCATCAGACAAGATTATAGGTGAGTACAGCCTGTGTTTGGATGTATGTAATTGGTATACTGGACAGTTTTTGCTTAAAATGCACTGGAAAATGGCTGATTCACTGAATGATAGTGTGGCCCAGTAAGTTGATTTTGATCCGCTCCCACAGAGCCCATTCAGTCCCGCTGTGCAGTGCTGCGATACAGTAAGCTGAAAGATGAGCAGATCATGATGCGGCTGATGGACGTGGTGGAGAAAGAGAACTTGCACACCACCAATGATGGCTTGGAAGCCATTATCTTCACTGCCCAAGGAGATATGAGACAGGTCAGTCCTGAGCAGTTCATGAGACTAGTGTTTGTTGAATCATGTTTTTGTTATAATATTTATTTTGTATGTCTAGGCACTGAACAACTTGCAGTCTACAAATTCTGGATTTGGTTTCATCAACAGTGAAAATGTTTTCAAGGTTGGTCTTAGATTCCTCACCTTTCTAACTTCGACGCATCTGTTGTGTCTGGAGGTGATGCCTATGATTTGAACGTGTACCTTTATATCTGTAGGTATGTGATGAACCTCATCCACTGCTGGTAAAAAACATGCTGGAACACTGCGTCAGCGCCAATATTGATGAGGCTTACAAGGTATTGTTGTATGTCAATTGCATGATTTGTAGAAGTACATTTGCAAAGTTTCTGAAAATGTAAACCCATATCATATACATATTTATTATATGTATATTCTCATCCGATAGATAATTGAACAGCTTTGGTCACTTGGCTACTCTCCTGAGGATATAATAGGGAACATCTTCAGAGTGTGTAAAACATTCCAAATGCCAGAGTACTTGAAACTGGAGTATATCAAGGTAAGAAGCATAATTTTGATATTTGTAGTCCACTGTCATAGGTTTAATACCTTGTTAAGCTGAGTGTCTCATCAGTGATTTAGAGACTTTGGTAATGGGCACGTTATCAATCCACTATTTGGGGAATATGGCATTTGCACCTTGTTGGTCTGAAATGTATCAGTGTGCGCAACTGAAGTGTGCTACCTTGTGTTTTGTCAATACATAAATCACTGCTTTTGTTTTTGGATGTGCTGCTTCTTTCAGAGTGCAGTTTGGATTGTTAAGCACTTGAGTAATGATAAAGTAAACTTAGCCATGCAGTTTAACTCAAAGAAGTAGTTTGTGGCAGACTAATTAAAAAGGCTTTGTTAGATCATGTTCTTTTACATAATATTAACAGAGAATTGAAGATTAAGTAGCAGAAATAACACTAGCCTTAAGGGGTTTAAACGGTGATTTTTGCCCCTGGATTTGGTCTATTTAAATAAATAAATTTGATCTATTTAAATAAATAATTTCATTAATTAAGTTAATCTGCATTTTTAAAAAATTCTGAAAAACTAAACATCTATTATAAGGCTGATAAGACTTCATCACAACTGGCATTTACAAACAGGAGCTGTAGGGCATTGACATTTTCACTGTAGATTTTGATGTGCTGGCAGTGTACTAAGGGTTCACTGTTGCCCAGATGGCTTTACTGATTTTGCAGCAACTTCAGCTGGAGTCTGGAACTTTTAATTAAGAGGTTCTTTATGTTCCTTTCACCTGAAAAATTTGCTTCAGTGTCTTCTAGCAATCCAGTCTTTTATTTTGCTAGAATAGTATTTTTCTAAAATTTCAGAAACATTTTACCTAACGCACACTTCTAATGCACTGACCTTCATGTCTTATTTCTTTTCATAACATGTATCTGATATTTGGTTACCACAAAAAAGAAAGCACATTCAACCACACTTTTGAACTTCCGCTTGGGGGTGCGTAGATATCCTGTCACCTGTTCAATAGCACGTCTAAACACAATTTCATTGTCCAGAGAGGGAGAGTTCAATTGAGCATTTCAGCACACAGTTTAATTGGAGCCTGACAAAACTATTTAAATGCATTTTTTAAATAAATGTACTCATGAACATGAACAATTGTAAGTGTACTGTTGTGTATTTTTCTATTTGTTATGGATAATTCATTCTTTTAAACTATTAGAATGCCTATAGTGCAATACCTGCACCAAGGATGATTTGGAATATGTGTTGTATTATATTTGTTTATTTGTTTATTCATTCATTTGTCTTTTCCAGGAGATTGGCTACACACACATGAAGATAGCAGAAGGAGTAAATTCCCTCTTGCAAATGGCTGGACTCTTAGGACGACTCTGTAGCAAGACTGCTGCACCTGATGCCAGCTGAAAAGCAGGCATCATTTGTAGAAATGCCTTTAACTGTAAATACTTTAAAAAATCATTAATAAAAAATTACAACTTTTCAGTTCTTGTGTGTGTAGTTTGGTGGTTGTGTTTTCTGAAGGGTATGCAGAATAACTAGATTTTGAAATGATGTCCTTAGTGGTTAACTGTATACCTTCACTAAAAGTAGCCTACATTTACAGACCAATAGTGTACAGTATTCCAGTTGATGACAAGTTCTGGAAATTGCAAAATATTACTTTGTATTTTTAGTTTCACACGTTTCCATGGTATATTCTGTGCTATTCGGTGAATAACAAGCTCACTTTATTAAACTACTATGCAATTCAAAATGACCTGACCTTTCATAGTGTATCAAATATATTAGATTTTACATGTTGAAAGGAATACAATATATTTCTAAGCAAATTAGATTTTTTTTTAAAAATGTGCTTATTGAAGAAAAATGTTTTAAGCATGTCACTATCTTCTATGTAGTGACATTCACAGTACAAAATATAGTTATACAACATTTCACAAGAAAAACAGTCTTTATTCCTGATTTAACCACCTAACATGAAACAAAGTTACACTGGATTGCCTATAATACTCTTAATACATTAACTTCAAAGTCATCACGATGCAGGTACTTGTTTAGTCCCCTTGGGCGTTCACATAATCTGGTTCATCTGTTCAAAAGATGAAAATCAATGAGATTCAGGGTTTTATTTTCTATGAAGGGTAGAAATATCATTAAACACAAAGATTAATCTGTTTTATTTATTACCTTCATCTTTTTCTTCATTATTTAGAAATGGAGCGTTTTCATAATCTTGGCTGTCTGTTATCACACAGGTAGAACAAACACGTAACAGTGCAGAACGATTTAAACAGTGCATCAGTTAAGTTATGATTGTACAAATGTCATGTAATTATACCTTTCAACTAACAAGGAAAGGTGAAATTATAATTTAAAAAAAATGAGCAATCCTCAGAAACTGTCCATGATTTTAGAAGAAAACCCAGGAATCTTTCACAGTACTTACCAGAGTCATGGTCAATGTCCTTTGTTGGAAATACGTTCTCATATGCACCTATGTCAGTATCTGAAGTACAACATTAAAAAGGGTATATAAAACTACTTATACTGCCTTACTAAACATACTCTGTCTACAGTCTACATGGGAGGAAACTTCAAAAAACGTGACCTTTTACTTTGTTCAACTGCAGTCACAGCAGAATTTGTTCCCTCTCTAATCTTTATCTAGTTCTCACATGGCGTGGTTTCTCATGACCTTTCCATCAGCGCCACAAGGCCTTGCTGACAACTTTGTTTCTCCTCCCATTTAAACAGATGTATAGTAGATGCTAAAAAGGCCAAATAACAGTATAACTGTAAAAAAAAATAAATTCAAAGGTTCATTTGAGGCTCCTACTCACCATTATCCGTAAGCTCTTCTGGTAGATTTGTATATGGTGGGGTTGGAATTGGATCTCTAAAAGCAAGTCACAGTAGAGTGTGAAAAGCAAATGTGTATTTATAACCTTTACTGCGTTCCCTTTACACCAAGTGATGATAAAGGCTACCTACACGTAAGTTGGTTCCAGACTGCCGAAAATTGCTGGAAAGAGAGCGTAGAGGTGTGAGAGTTGTGGTGGGAGAAAAAGGATATTAATGCATTTTTGAAATAATAAAGGAAGAGTGAAATATGCACATACTATTTGGAATGTTCTGGTAACTGCTTTGGGTGTCCTGAACAGCTGTTGGGATAAATATTGGGAATATAATATTATATTAAAATATAAACAATTGGGGAATATAAGCCTATACATAACCAGACATTTTATTAATATTTGTCAGTGGTGAAATGATAAATTTAGCCTGCTTACCATGTGGTTGGACATGAGATTCCTGTGTAATTTGTCTGTAATAAGGTGAATAAAATATACAAAATTAGTTTCTAGAGAGAGCATAACAGTGCAGCATAGGGTTGTTAGTAATTTATGTAATTCTGACATAGCATAACTCCGCAATTAAGCCCACCTAAATATAAACATATTTCACATTTTGACAGATTTTAGAGATATGTCACAATGAAATCATAAATAATTTTCTTTCCATTCCAGGGCATACTTTAGGAGAAAATAAGTATTCTGTTTTGGTTATTTAATATAATTCCAGTATATATATGTTTTTACCTTCATAGACTTATTACTAGTTCTTTTATGGGCAATATAAATATGAACTAAAATATATTCATAAGCACAAAGATACAGTTGCTGTACAAAACCTTGTAACTCCATTTATCTTTTTTTGTTTTGTTTTTTTTTCTTACATTAACATTTTACATCTCTTTCAAATATGTGAAAATCCAAAAGAAACGGTTAAAAAGTACTTGAAAAGAATCTTTTTACATTCACTTGTTCTGACAGTGATTATATGTTTAAAAAGGTATCTTGATAAAATAGTCAGACACCACAAACTAATAGCATTAGTACTTTTTTGCCAAGTTGTCGCTGGTAATTACAACTCTGAGATTTCTACCGTACGAAGTAATTAGTAATTTTTGCAACATTGTGGTTCAGTTTTGGCCCATCCTTCTTGGGAATTTGACTTCTTTTTCTAAGATTGTGAGAGTCTCAGTGAGGGATTCATAATACCAAAATCCTCCATAAAATTTTAATGAGATTTAAGTCAAGAGATTGACTAGTTCATACAAGCATCTTAAAAAGGGTCATTGTCTTGGAGCACACATCTCCTCAGATTCTGTTTCTTGGCAGATGAGGACAGTTAGCCGTGGTTCCATGAGCTTCCCACTTGTGTATTAGTGAGTCAGTTATTTTGACAAGGTTGTTAGGAGGTCTTTTCTCAGAGAGTTATTGGATTATTTAGAACTTTAGGAAACTCCTTCATCTTTGTTATGATTGCTTCCTGTTGTGTGAAATCTTCCTAATTTGCACATGGTGCAGTTTGCATGAGGACTTTTGTGGCATTCACAATTCACAAAAATTCATAATTTGACTTTTTAACTTTTACATATAAGTATTTTTAACACATTTTTAATGTGTTTATGTTCATGAATACATAACTCTTTTCTCAAGTTTAATTTTCTTAGGTACATAATCAAAAGATGTTAAGTGACAAAAATGCCTAAATAATTGATCCATCTCATTGTTTTGCTGAGAGCAATGTACCATGGGGGTCTTTGAACTAGCTAGATATTTTTCAAATGTTTAAACTTTTACACTGAAGGAAAATTATTTCATAAATATGTTTAACATTTTATGCATTCAAAGTTTTAATCTATGGCTGATTCCCTCAACTTGACTAGCAGTTATCATATTCTTTTAGTCAATCATATTTTAGAGTAATAAAAATGCTCTCAGTAACACATGTAGTGCAAACGAGATTGTCAGACTGCTATTCATGGCCATGCCGTCTAAAAGGAATAGGTAATTAGCTGCCTTATCATTTAATTATCTCATTAATCTCTATGTTTTGTGACTATCACCATTTACCTTTTAAGTGTTCCACAGCATTCTGAAACAATGTTTCCATGATTGCCTTTAAAGCAAAATGTCTGTGGTGGTTCAGGATATTTCCACCAAATGGACATAAACATCCAAGGAACTATACTGGCTCAAAATCCATGTAACTGTTTTGTAAAAATGTTTTTTGACTATTATTTTTAAATGTAATATGTGACATTAAAACTGTAAGTAGGCTTAAAGTGTGTGCAGGCTTTTTAGAGACTTTCCCTCTACAAATTCTAATACAGATTGTCGTTAGAAATATTAGAAAAGGGTAAAGATGATAGAGATACTATCCCAGTACATTACCCCAAGCTCTCAGACATCTCTGTGGTTATCTGGTTAGGTGTTGTCACTGTAAAATAAATACAGTCATTCTTCACAATGTAAAGGAATCCATATACCTTTTTTGACAAAACAGTATTACCTGTACACACATGTTGTCATTTATCTATACATATTTTCCCGCTCTGTTTACTTGTCATGTGTCATGTGAATGTCGTTTTAATGGCAGTGAGTGAGCATATGAATACACACACACACACATACACACAGAAATTGGAACAGATAACGTGTGATAAAACCTAAGGTTATTTATTTTTTAATTTATTTCTTAATTATTTATGACTGGATCATAAATAAAACAGAATCTATAGACAGAGAAAATAAATAATTCTGGCAGTGGTCTAGAGGCAGTTGTTTTACTTGTGTGGTGGGGATCACATGCATACCAAATTAAGCATTTCAGTACATTTGAACTTAACAGTTAAGAAACAAGGGAGATTGGATATGAAATGGCAAAAAAAGCTATTCACCTGTTTTTGACCGTGTCACAGCAAATCTGCTCCCCTCTCGTTGACTGAATAAGGCCAAAACAGTAACTTATTTCCACTCTCAGTTTTCATTTGTAGATTTCATTCAAGAATAATAGCAATATATCAAGAAGCATTATAGCAATATACTTTCCTCTCACAAGTACTTACAGCACTTGTGGAACATAAAGCTGGTTATCCGCCTGAACTATCTCTGCAAAAGAAGTAGATTTTATACTTCATACAAAAGTATATACATGAATGGCAGCTAATATAACTGCAATTGTAGGATGAGATGTTGAGTATGTGTTTACTGAGTGGCACTTACTTGATTTCTTTCTACAGCCAAGGCAGAAAACCAAAATTAACCCCAGTGTGGCCAGAGACACGAAGGATAGGATGGCGCCTTGCTGGCTTGTGACCTCAACCATACCTTAGACAGTAAGATGATTGTCATTAGCATTCTGAAGAAATGGTATCTGGACTGTTGGTGGATCTTGACATTTAAAGTACTTTGAGTGGAGAACTTAATTTAGGACAACCTATTGTCGGTACTTGAGATTTACATCATGGTTAACATTTGTGCTTGAGGTAGGCCTCCTACGGCCTACTCTTCTTCTTAAATACTATTGTTTTCCTGTAGACAACTAACGCTTAACCACAGCAAGGTGAAACAACTTAAACCTTGAGAACAAGCTTTCTGAACTCACGCAAAGTGCCATGAGACATCTTCTCTGAAAGCCTCTCCCATTTCATATTGAGATCCTTTATTTTATGGTTAAATGAATCTTCCACTGCTTTTGATGTTAGCTTTTAATGGTTAAAAATGATGATTGTTTTATGGTAAATTTCATTTTCTAATTGCATGGCTTCTCTCAGAAATTTTAGTAAAACGTTATAAAGATAAACTTCCATAATGTGAAAGAAATAGGAGCATGTTAAAAAAAAAATAATTCACTGGATTCATACTTGCTTAAACATAATTGTAATGTAATTTTATAATGCCTATCAAGCTTAGTGTAAGAAAAGATGTGAACTTTATTTAAAAATAAAATGTATTTGATTTTAACAAGCTGACCTGCTAGAGTCATTGATGTAAAACAGCAAACAGATACTTTAGTTAAAACATTTGTAATGCCATTTTAAGCTAACAAATAACTAATGTGACTAATTGTTTTTTGAGTTGTTTTGTTGCTGCTAAGTGCCATAAAAGTTTTTAAAGTACTATAATTGTCACTTTGTGAAAAATATAATACTTTTTAGTGTTAGTTACCTTCAACTGATGTCTCAGTTTGCGGCCATTCTGGTGTAGCAGCTTCAAGACAGAAGTCTTCATGAAAGCACACAGAGGTAGCACTGCTGTTTCCTGTTTCAAGCTGCACCAAACCACATCCGTGCATAAGGGTGCCGGACACAGAGGACCATCACAAGAATGTACTGCTATCTGCATAGCTCTTTTAAAAAGTAACAAAAATTTGAGTCTGATTCTTAAGGAAGAATAAAACATGTACTGTATCCTGTGTTGTAAGAGTGCTTTCTTCACATTACAAATGATTTCACAAACCTATTCTTTTTTTTTGTACAGTGCTCACTTTGACTTTATTATATTTTCTACATTTACATTTTATATATGAGCTGATCCCACTGGTATAAATTTTAGAAACCTTCTACTTTACAGCATATAAATCATTATGGCCTAATTTGGAAACTTTAAGTTGGCTAACTCCCAAAACACTGCTTAAGGAAACTTAATAGCGTAAAACTGCATTTCAAGAGAGAGAGAGAGAGAGAGAGATAGACAGAGAGAGAGAGAGAGATAGACAGAGAGAGAGAGAGAGAGAGAGAGAGAGATAGACAGAGAGAGAGAGAGAGAGAAAGAGAGAAAGAGAGAGAGAGAGAGAGAGATAGATAGATAGGTAGACAGACAGACAGATAGAGAGAGAGAGAGAGAGAAAGAGAGAGAGAGAGAGAGAGAGAGAGATACATAGATAGATAGATAGATTGACTAGGTGGCCTAGTGGTTAAGCCGTTTGCCCTGCTATCAGGAAGTCGTGGGTTCGATTACTAAGCACCTCTGAGGTACCCTGAGGAAGGTACCATCCCACACACTGCTCCCCGGGCGCTGTGTTCCTGGCGGCCCACTGTGGCATGTTCACGTATGACAGAATGGTCACTTTCACAGATAGCTAGCTCATTAGATAGATTAATTTGGCTGAAATGTCACTGCCACCCACTTCTGGTAAATTAGTAAAACTCTGTGGAAGGAGAAAGTGTTGGGTGTTTTTTTTCACTGATGAAACAAATGTAGCCCCTTAGTTTGATAAGTTTGGAAACCATGTATAAAGATCAGAACCATGTATAAAGCAGACTGCATAATTAAATTAACATGTTTTATTGGATTTGATCACAATGGTTGTACAGAATCAGATTACAGTTGTAGGTAATATTTTATAGAATCTAACAGATACCAGGATTACCAAGGCCTTAGTATCTGGAGCCATCTGAGGATGCTGTGTGTATGTGTGTACAGACAGGCACAAAATCATTGCTTTTTTAGGGTTAATCTGATTTAGGAAGCAATAATTGGGCAAATGTTGTTCTCTGTGTGGCTCGTTCCCTCAGTTTGTCAGGTATGATGACGGTGCTGTTTGGTGGAACAAAGAGGCAGAACAGCTGGTTTTCTTCAGTAAACAGTAGATGACACTGGAAGAAAAGAAAAAAAAATATTTTAATGGCTCATTTCTAAACACTTTTGTAAACTGATCATCTAATAAACACTTGTTTACCATAAATCAAGTATTAAAATAATGAGTGTGGTTCTTAATCCAGGAATACCCCTGCCCTGCCGAAACACACCCACTTCAGCTCAGGAAGGGGGTGCTTATTTGCTGATTAGTTGTTTCAGGTGTGTCCAGTTTTTTGTGGAATATAATTAATGTGGACATTTATTTCAACATATTTCCCTGTACTGTTTACCTAAAAAAGGGAACTGAAAAATTGTTGACTCAAAACATTGTAGGGACAAAGCAGGCCTACGTCTTCTACTGTAAGTGCATTTCAAGTCAGTTTTGTCTGCCCTTTATAAAGAACCGAAACTGATTGTCTGTGGTTGCTGTATACTGTAGATGTGACAGATAGAGAAGATGTTGAAAACATCTTCAAGTTAAAGTATGTTGTCTTAGAAATATGTCTTTCATCACACACTACAACAAACAAGAAAGTACTACAAACAGTGAATTAATAAATAAGCAATCAATACATAAATAGGTAATCGACTTCAAAAGTCTTATGCAACATACCTCATATGTGCTTTGATTCTCAGCAAAGCATATAATGCTGAAACTGAATGGTAACCCACTCACTCACATACTCTCTGCCTTACTTATGTTTAGCAAGCTGACACATGGAGGTGGTATTATCAATCAAATCCCTTTTGGTGCTTCACAAGAGCAGTGCTTCACATCAATAAAATTAGGTGGTTTTGTGTACTAGCATGGAGAAAATGCTCAAATATGCAGAGCAGGGCACTCAACGCATGAAAATATGGTTGTATAACATATGAGCTATGAAATGATTATTTGACTTTTACTTACATGCACTGCTGCTCAGGCTAGATGACATGTAGCTGCTTCCACCTGCTCCAAATCCTCCACTGAAGCCTCCGCCCAGGCCCAAACCTCCTCCTAGGCCGCCGCCCAGGCCCAGCCCAAGGCCATATCCTCCTCCTAGACCAAGGCCTGCACCTCCTCCTAGCCCTCCTGCTCCTCCTCCTGCAGCCAGGGCCAAAACTCCAGCACCACCTGCGCCTGCTCCTCCCACTGCTGTCTTAGACATTTGTACTGTGATACCTCCTCCAGACTTCAACCTAGTTTATCACACATATGCCCACACACATCCGCAGGTCACACTGTCAATTGCTGTGTTCACACTGAAAAGCTGAAAAAAAAAAATGCTGTAAAATTTTTGATAGTAAGTGTTCTACTCTTTCCCTGTACCTGTTCTCCTCACTGTCCAGGAGCTTCTTGTAGGCTGTGATTTCCACATCAAGAGACATTTTGCTGGCCAGGAGTTCCTGGTATTCTTGTCCATATTGTGTGATTTGCTACAAAACAATGATTTTGTGGCGTGTGCAATAACAGTGTAAAAATCTAAAGGTGATAATTGCACTGATTTTGGAATGGTAGAAGTGATTATAATAATAACATTGCATAATATATTGACAGTCATTATAATAGCACTATTAAATACAGTATGCTTTCATTTTTTGACACAATGGTTTTATAGTGTGTGCTCCACTACATGGTAAACTGATCCTCTTTACAGGTCATGTATTGAGTGTATGGTACAATCATGGTGCACTGAATTGTACTGGAATTGAACCTTTGTGAGTCTAAACATTTATCTCCATTGAGTATGAAATCATTGGTACAGTAATTAAATTAAAGGTTCCATCTACAAATGCACCATATTTGTGAACTTTCCTCTTCCTTTCTGCATACATGTTGTCTGAAGAAGGCTTTTATATATACAACAAATATTAGTGCTATGCAGTAATAAATAAATCCTTTATTACAGAAATAAAAATAAAATGTATTAAAAATGTACTTTTGACAAAGTGAATAATATGTCAGGATGTGTCATCCTATTCAAACCCATCGGTACTCAAAAGTTGTTAGAAATATGCATTTTGGAACAGAACTCTCCATGCTCACACTGGGACCTATAGTTCTACAGCCTTATGTTCGTCTTCAGCAGAGACAGGAAACGTACCTTTCGGAGATCATCAAGCTGAGATTTGAGGACAGCCACTTGTTCCTGGTAGGTCTCAGTGTGGGAGCTGCTGTGAGATTCAGCCTCGTCCACCTGTGACTCCAGCTGGATGTTCTGGAAGATGAGAGCACACACAATTTAGAAATCCACATCAACAACTATCCTTGTTATAGTTATTTGTTATTTCTGAGAATGATATCAACTGTCACTTTGAATTGTTCTCCTTGTAATTATTGAATAATAAACTTTAGGATCTAATGAACCTGGAAACTTACTCCAGTTGAAATCAATAACTACTATGAATTTCTTTTCAATTCACTAATGTCACTAATGTACCTTAGGCAAACATTAAAGTGAAGTACAGGCCCACATACAGGACTTTAGGCTTTAAGGGGCTGCCAGGTGGATACGCACCAGTGATTTGAGTCTGTCAATCTCCCTCTGCACTGAGTCAATCTGCAGCTTGTAGACTCTGAGTTCCTCTTTGGCTGTAGTGAGGGACTGAGTACTGGGTTGGGATGATAAGGTCATCATGGACAGCTAAAGTAAAAAAAACAGTGTTTATAACAGTGTCCATCTTTGGATGTGTGTAAAGAGCATACAAGCCAAGAGAATCAGAATTCATCAGGGATATTCTCAGCTACCACTAGGAGGGGCCACAGGCATGAAATGTAGTAGTACTTCAGACATCTGCAAAAGGCATATAATTCATTTTGGTAAGACAATGATTGTTGTTTCAGTTATAAAGGTCTCATACACTGTCCTGTACAGAGAGGAGAGCATCCTGCTTGCTTCGTTGAGCCAGAGCCTCATAGTGAGTTTTCACATCAGCCAGGGCAGATGTCAGGTCCTGGGCTTGGGCTGTGTTATCTACTGAGATGGAGACAGCTGACTTCACACTGCCAGTCACTATGTTCCTGACCTCCTTCACTTTCTGAAAAGAAAGCATGCACACTCTTCAGGGGTGACGCAATCTATGACACATGCTGTGTCTGTGACCAAGCCTTTCATAATGAAATCCATTGCCATTGCAGAACAATTAGGACTTACAGCATCATACACCTGCTTGGACAGAGCAATCTGGTCTTCTAGGCCACCAATGCTGGTTTGCAGCTCAAATATGGTAAGATACAAGTTGTCCACCTCCTGTTGAAAACCATCATAAAATTGCATGTTACATAAGCATAACATGTTGATTAGCATAACATGTTGATCATACAGTCCATTCACACCTGCAATCTATATTTCAAGGAGATCTTCTTACCTCCTTTAATGTGGTCCAGTCTATCTCTAGAGATTTGGTCTGAGTTGTCTCCTCTTCATACCTTAAAGGAAAAAACAGGATAAATTTTGATGGATTGGATGCACTGTATATATTTATCATATATATTTATATGGTTTGTATTCACACCTTGATCAAACTTAATTACCCCCTAATTATGTAGTTTATTAAATCTGACCTGGCTTGTACGTCATCAATGATGCCTTTGTAGTGCTCGATCTCAGCAATGATGGCCTCTTTGGTGGCAGTGAGATTGTCAATCTGGGATTTGTAGCTTCCAATGGCTGACGTGAGTAGGATTGAGGTGCTGGCGGGGCCACCCTGCTCAGGGTTTGTGAACATGGAGATCTTGGCTTTCAGAACAGCATTATGCTGCTCCAGGGAGCGAGCCTAGTTAACATCAGATACACAGAACCTCTGGGTTAGAGCTCAGGAAGAATTTCACATAGAAACCAAGTATCAGTGATGACAGCACAAGCTATTATTGTATTTTTGTCTGATGCCAAACTGATGAGTTCCAGTCCTGAAGGACATACAAATTGCAAACCAATGATCAAGATGCCAAATATTTGCTTAAAGAATAGTTTATAACTTACCTTGTCAATAAAGGAGGCGAATTTATCATTAAGGGCTTGGAGCTCTTCTTTCTCCCTCAAACGCGTGACCTGCACAGTGTCCAGGGATGGCAGCGAGGGATCGATGCTGGGCACTGGACTGATGCCTGCCTCTGCTGCGGTGGTGGAGCTGAGGAAAGATGGGTTGAAGCCGTAGCCTCCAATCTTGAAGACACGGCCTCCTAGGCGAGCTCTCAGTGGGGCCACACCTGCTCTAAAACCAGCTATTCTGGAACCTCCAGCAGCAGCCAGACTCAAACTACCACCCAGGCCAAGACCTGCTCCAGCTGCACCAGTACCAAGCCCCAGGCCTCCACCTATTCCTACCCCCATGCCGAGCCCTGCACCCAGGCCAAGGCCAGCTCCAGCTCCCCTTGCCAAGCCCAGTGAGCGGGACAAGGCTGCGCCAGAGCCTCCAGCACACCTAGCCCCAGAGAACAGACGGTTGCCTCCATAGGTGGCCCCAAATCTGACAGCTCCACCACTGATTCGCATGCTAGTGTCAGCCATGTTGATTCTCAGAGCTGGGGTCCAGGTCTTTTGCAGAGCACTCCTGGTCGTCTTGTCAGGTTGTCTTAACACATCAGTGGGCTTTAAATAAACCAGGAATTGTAGGGGTTACTCAAAATGGCAGATGCTGATTTGCTGGAGCTGCCATATGACTGGCAGACTAGCGTCCCCCCTGCAGGCACTGATCTGCCCCAAACATGCTCAGAGTGGTTCAGCATCTTTCAGCACTGAGGACCTTTTGGCTAACGGGATCCTGGAGCCTCTGCTGAGTTTGTGATTGACAGTTAAAAGTCCTCTATTAATCTAGTCTAGAGGCTAAAACATTTTGGTCTATTGGATCTTGACATATTGGCTGTGGATATTTGATGCCTAATGGAAACTCAAGAGTGTTTATCAAGGAAAATATGCCTACACTCATAAATCAAACTTTAACTTGACAGTGAGCGGCAGGTGAATACTCTCTTACCAAAAATGTTCATGCCCCAAAGGACAGAGAACTGAATGGTATGTGACATGTTGTAACAGAAAAGGGATCCACTGGCAATATAGAATTGCACTAGCTAACATTTTTCTTGTAATCTAACCGCAAAAGCTCTCAAATTGTAAACCCTTTTTGAGGTAGTTCCATGCACTGCACTGGCTTACCAGCTGCTTCTCAAAATCAGTTCTCACCTTTCAAAGAACCTTGAAGAGTCGAAAGATTTAGAGCACCGGGGGATTTCCTGTTAGCTTCTTGTCTCATGCTAAAAAACATGACTAGTGATGGTCAAATCTCTGGGGTATTGATATGAGGAGACATTAAAAAGCTTTTCTCAGAGCTACCCGTTCTTGTCTCTCTGGATGCAGGGAGAAACATCTCCTGTCCGGAAAAGAGCAACTCTGTTAGCAGTTATAAAAGAGAGGAACCTCAAAATTTTAACCTTTATTAGTTATAGTAGATTTATGTAATATAGCCGATTGAAATCATTCACAATAGATCAATCAACAGACAGTTGAACATTTATACAGACATGGAGTGATTTATTTTGTGGCAAATTGTATCAGGTGGACAGATGCAGTGGGAATCTCTCTTGAGACTGAGAACGCCCGCTGTGCCATTTCTGGTCCTTTGGCAGATGTCCTTATGGAGTTTGGACAGCATTAAAATCTCAGACTCCTGTATATTTCCCTTAACAAATATAATCACCACTGAAAACATGTGACATTTAAAATGGGCTGGATCAGAGAACAAGAGCAGAGACAATAAGAGTGTTCTCTCAAACAAAAGGTGGGGGGAGGCAGCTGTGAAATAAGGAAAACTATTGGACCAAACAAAAATATGACCACACATTTTGAAAAGATTCCAAATAAATAAATAAATAAACAAACAAACAAACAAACAAACAAACAAACAAACAAACAAACAAACAAACACCTCTCAGGTCAGGGATCTCCGAAAGATCCTATCACAGAACTGCAACAATCAACCATACATAGTTGAATAATATTTATTTGACACTGATAATTGACAATGACAATATATCTTTAAATAATACACTATAAAATCTTCTGAGAGTTTTTTTTTTGTTTAAGTGGGCCTCTAAAGCTGGCAGAGTCTTAACGCGTGTTATGTGCGATCATGGAGTTCGACGTAACTGCTGTGGTGGACTGACTAAAGTGACAAAAATGCATAATTTAACAAAAAATAAGTAAACAAAACTGCATAATTTCAACACTCACTTGGCAGCCTTTTAAGATCTGGATCTCTAAAGTAGTGCAGGCAAAAAGAAAAGTGTCTACGTTGTCTGAGCTGCTTTTCAGAGCAGACAGGAGTTAGAGTGAGCTGATATCATATTTCATGTTAGGTACATTTGCAAATGAAACAGCAGAGGGAGTTCATGATCAGCACGCTGGACAGCGCTCCACGTCTAGGTTGATGAAAACACTGCTGCTGTCCCACAGCTGTCCTGTCCAGTTTCTTCACAATCCATCACTGACAGTGCAGGAGGGCCTGTATGTACAGAAAAGGGAATTGTCTTTTTTATAGCCAACAGTCGGGGGTGGGCTGCTGTGCGTCAACGTAGAACTCCTTTCTGGAGCAGAAAATAGAGATGTATGTCCAGGGATGCTGATGTTAACACGGGGTAGCATTGCTGTTAGTGTTCATTGGTGCATTTCTGTATATTTACAAGTCCCATGTAGTTGTGCGTCTCCAGGTTATCATGACAGGGCAACGGCCTCGAGGACCTCTTTCGCCGTGCCCTTCGTGTCCCCGGTCTGTGTGGGCAAAGTGGTGGGCAGATTATGAGGGCTCGCGCTCTGCTTGCCCGGGTAAGCTGGCCCATGCACAGCGTCACTGGATGCGGGACGCACGATGGTGCAACGCCCCAGATCCGGCTTGTCTCTGGCGGGGACGGGGCTGCAGTGGTCCTTTTCGTACTCCTTCTGCGCCTTTTCGATCTTCCTCCTCTTCATCTTGCCTTTGTGGCAGTGGTGTGTGGTCAGAGACAGCGCCACGATGGCCAGGATCACGACGCCGAGCAGGCTGAGCGCAGAAGTGGAGGAGAAAGGCGGCAAGAGGTGCTCAACTTTCTCGGCGCGTGTGGCGTTGCTGTCGAGCCCCCCGCCGAAAGCCCCACTCTCCACTGCCCCGGAGCTCATGGCTAGAGGGCTGAAGGGCATTTTTAAACCCCAACTCTGTGTGCGCTCCTGAAAGCCCCAGGACGAAGCTCGCTCCTGTAGGAAAGCCCCCAGTGGTGACGTTTTTAAGCAGAGGACCCCTCAGGACAGCCTCAGAAACAAACCAAAACACGAAAGAACAATCAGCGCAGCGAGTGCAAGTGAGAAAAATACAGCAAACTCTCGCTCCATTCAGCCCTAACGAATCAATGGCACCTGCAGGAGAAGCAGGAGAAACTCCTCCACGCTTTAAGTGGTCTCACTCAGGTTTCAGCGGGAGCTTACCTTATCACAGCGTCTGGTCCCGGCCGCGCGCGAGCTAACGTCCAACACGCGCGCGCGCGCACACGGTGGTTTGAGAATCTCTCAGACTTCAGCCCGCTCGACACCGGATCGCTGACGTAAAGCTCCTCTAAACCCTCTGGTCAAGCAGGTAGTGAGACCAATAACCGTAGAGACACACTAAACCGGTAAACCGACACCACCAGATAGGTCTTCAGCTGCCCGTTTCAAACTAGTTACACAGTCACGATGAAGGTTTGCAGAGTGCACCGACCTGCTGGATGAGTCTGAGACCCCGTTCAGTCAAAGCAGAGGGGAATCAGACCTCATACGAGACTGTGAGGAGGCGCTGGTGTCGCTGTCCAGTCCTGAAAGGCTCAACAGCTGGAGTGGAGGGCTCAAACTCATGAAGGATGCTGGACATCTCTATAGAGAGAGCATCTTAAGAGAAGTAATTTTTTAAAAAGGGAAAAGTGTACACACACATATGTATGTATGTGTAAATACACACACACACACACA
>JBBIGA010000022.1:6711501-6729862 GCA_037576975.1 Alestes dentex | reverse complement strand
TATATACACACACAGTTTTGCTGCTTCACAGCCTAATGCTGAGGGGCCTCATACCCTCTGTTCAACACTAGCTGTTAAACACAGACATTCTGGTCCTTAGTGCCTCTTTGGAAAGTGATTGTGTTCCTCATCATTAATCTGTTCCTCATGTATTTTTAGGAGCCAGTCTTGTGCCAGCTGTGTCCTGCTCATCTAGAACAATCAGGCTTTTAAAACTGACAAGCATAGACAGGGCACTAAACTACAGACCATAGTCATTTAAGCATTTAAATGGGTTTCCTTTCACAAGAGCAGCACACCATTAGGTTTTTTGTTTTTTTTTTTTGCACCAAGGCAAAACATAAGTGAACCCCTTCACTTCAGTGATAACACTATTTTGAAGGCAAACCTCCTACACATTTTGTAAGGCCACTAATAACTGAAATACCTGAGAGAAAACACTGATTCATTTCACTTAACTAAATTCATGATCTCTACATTCAATACACACATCTCAGGAGCCTAACACAGACCACTTCACAAACTTCATAAAGTACATAGTTGTGAGAGCGACTATCACAGCGTGCCACTAAGTCATTGAAGGAGGGGATCCAAATGTGATAAACCCCTGCAGAACCACTGTACTGTGACAATCCGGCTCATCTCCTCTCTCAGGGGAGATTGTTGTGGACCTAAGGCAAGTAATTATCCATGTCAATGCACTCGTTCATAAATCAAGTGTCTCATGCTAAGGCACAAATCCTGTGTGAAGTGGCTTTACACCAATCAATAAATGTGTGCACAAATTTCAGGTTTACACCTCCTTCCTCAAAATGATTACTGGAATGCTTATTACTAAAAAGTGACAAAATAAAAACTCACTCTGCTGAAAGGAAGGCCTTCTCCTTTTCTATCTATGAAAGAGAGGGTGTGCATTAGCTCTAATGACTGTCTTCCCAATATGCTTGTTATTCAGAAATGGCTAAGGCGCAGAATTGAACCCTTCCATGCCCTTCTGTGCTGATATAGTTATTAGAGCAGTGTTGAGGGAAATGGCTCTCAAAGGCAGAAAGCAGGGGCTCCAAATAAACTCACATCTGTGATGGATGACTGTGCACCCACAAAGCCAAAACACAAAGAGAGTCACTCCAGCTCCCTTGTACACCGACACAATTCATCTATGTGTTTGCCAGGCCCGTCCACAGCTCTGACTCGCAGCTGTGCTTCTGAAGAGTGAGGATAAACATACATCATCCAACCCCAACCACTGGGAAACTGTTTACTTCAATGTGCAGAGATTAAACTGTTTTTCAATTGATTTGAAGACATTAAGTGTCCAAACGAGAGATAAAAATCGCACCTCGGCCTGAATGATGCACAAGAAAAGCATCAACGTGATTTCGAGAGCAGCTGGGATCAAAAATACTAAACTCGTAATTGAAATTCTTCAAGGCAACAATTCTGTGGCCATCACTAAGAAGTTATCAAAGTCGCATGCTTACTAAGCCACAGCAGAGAGTCAGCTCATCTCATGTGGAGCCAAAGCAAGCCCTCTCTAGAGATGAGCTGGCTGAATGCAGATAATGAAATACTTCAGCACATGGCCCTTGTGCTTTAATTGGTGAACAAGAAAACCAAGCACATAGCCAATCCCTTTTACTTCAGTCTCAGAAGGGAAATGAGTAAAGAAACTGCATGTCTGCTGAATGGAAAGATATTGTGCCTGGATGCACATTCAAGCCATACTAAAAAGTATGGCAGTATTTCAAGAGCTGAATGCATCTTTCTATAAAGACTGGCATCGGCAAAGCAGGATATTTTGCATCTTGCTGCAAAAGCAGACACTTTGAAGTCACGTGGAAAGGGCCATTTGAATTCCTGACTTCTGCAGAGATAAAGAGAGATTACACCACAGAAGAGACAGATACTAGCAAAAAGCAATTAGATGTCGCAAACTAAGTGTTTAATGTCCAATATATAAAGTTTTATTTGACAAAGAAGGAAATTACATTATGTATAAATGCAAGAGAAGATTACAACACAACTCCAAGTACAATGTCAAAGAAGTATGAGAACGATGGCAAGGCCAGGCCGTGGTCACACGAGTTTGTGGAACTAGCTCCGGCTGCCCAGCAAATGCAGCACCAGCTCTTCATCTTCAGCCAGAGAGAGGCCAGTGTCCAGAGGCTCCATTCCTGTGTGCTGCCTGGCCTTCTTTCTCCCTGTCTCCCATTGTCCATCATCTTCATCGTCACTGCTGCTGCTGCTGTGGGTCCTCTTTCTATCAGTGACCTCATGACCACTGATAAAAAAAGAAGCAGAAATGGTAAAAAAGCCAACAGAAGTGTTAGCAACTAATCTCTGCTAAAATGAAGTTAAATAACTGAAATGGTAACTTTACTTAGCAATAAAGTCAAGCCACTGGGAAAAAATGCCCTTACACAGTCATTTCCAGTCATACAAGACCAAGGTCCCATTTACATGTACAGGGAAAGACTTGAAAGACTTTCACTTTTTTAAAATCACTACTGAAGTCGATAAGTCAATGATTAATTTTTTGTTTTTTCCAGTTGTTCCAGCTATGCCACAGTAAGACATTTTCTTCAAGCCTTTACCATCACGGCAACTGGCTCATTTTACTGAAGGAGGAAACTTTCTATAATACAGTCATTTTAAGCCCTCTGAATAAGCCCAGTCATATTTTCAGCAAGTGAACTGTCATAGCCTTAGGAAACAGTTTTCTTAACTTTATTTCAGTCACTGCCTTCTTATTTGTGAGAAAAATTCTTCAAATCTGTTGATATCACAGTTTTTGCAGAGCTGTACATTTTTTGAAGGGACCATTCCTTGTGAAATTTTGAACCAGGTCACTTCTCCAGCAGCAGACCAGCAAAGCAGGGGTATGTGAGCAGGATGCTCTCAGACAGCATCTCTGGGCAGCATTCCCTCCGGACAACTTTAAAGAGCTTGCCAGGCTCCTGTATGATGAGGGATGTGTATGCATGAGCACACTCGTGTATTGCTGCTCGGATTATCCCACTAAATGAACCCAACTAGCCCCGCTGCTGAATTATTTAAACATGTTATCTAAATTGTTCCTCCATCACATCACTGATACCTCAGTGAAGTATCAGTATAGTGTAGCCAAATTCAGGCAATGTAGGACTGTATAAAGCTGTGTAAACTACCTCAGTGCACTCATGTGCATCCTGGACAGCCAATACTTTAAAAGCCTCATTGTCGCCAAGAGACTTATTAATGTCATTAAATGTCATTCAGTCTGTTTAACAGTCAGACTTGTTGTGAGCACACATCATTAGCCTTTTAAGGTCTGTTGACTTCCACTCGCACCCATAAATCACTAGCCGATTCCTCACAGTGCACACATATGTGGATGAATATCAGTTTGGACAAGAGAGCTCTGGCAAGGCTCTGACCGTAACAAGAGGCATCAAAGGTGCTGTCCATGCATCAGAGGATGCACCAGAGCTAGGAACAATATAGCTGAGGACGTGCGTAATGTGAGTGGACATAGGGATAAAGTAGCCACAGAGAGGCTGCGGAGGTGATGGTTTCTGGAGAGAAGCCAGGTGGATGCAGCCCGTGACAGGTGGTACGTGTGAGGGCAGTGGAGCATGCAGGGAGGACAGGTAGCACACACAAATGAGCGGAGGCTTTAGTGCACCCCCCTGGCTCAAAGCCCAGCTGTAAAAAGGCAGCGGCTGCTCTGGAATACAGCACGACTGGAGAAGGGGAGAAGGAGGGTGTGTGAGAGAAAAAGAGCAAGACAGAGCCCATCAAATTTACAGCGGCACCAGCCTCTCCTGCATTCGCACAGTGTAGCCATGCAGTAAACACCCAGCCCACAGCCATTAATCAGACACAGCACTGCTGTCTGAGCCACAGGGACCACCTGACCCACAGCACCCCGTGGGTATGTGTGTGCTTGTGTGTGCGCACATAAGTGATTGAAAAATGAATGAAGACCGAGAGAGAAAGAGAGAGAGAGAGAGAGAGAGAGAGAGAGAGACAGAGAGAGAGATAGAGAGAGACAGATTAAATGAGTGGCGAGAGAGAGTAAAAACTGGCAGACAGAAAGGAGAGAGGTGGTCAAGAGACAGACAGAATGAAAGAAAGAACCAAAAAAAGAAACAGAAGAGGAATAAGAGTAAGTGTGGAAGCATGAAAGAGTTAATAAATAAAGAGAAAAACATAAATGAATACAAGTAAGCACACGTGTACACATAAGAGAATGAATAAAATAAAATACAAAGAAAAAATATTAATAAGGGTACACCAGCACAGGCAAGAGATAGAGAGAGGTAGAACGAGGTAGAGGGAAATGGAAGAGGGGAAAAAAGCTAAGAGGGAAATAATTGCTACATGAAAAAGGAACACATGACACAGTAGAGAAAAGAGGAAGGATAGGCTAAGATGTGCAGCAACAGTGTAAATCTTTTGTACAGGCAAGACCATATTGCCTCCTCTCCTCCATCTCCCACTTTAAATCTGAATGTAATTACACATTTTATGCACTATCCCACTGCCAGCACAGGGATCAATGCTTTACACTGCCAACCAATAAATGAATCCTGTTCTTCTATAAGGGAATAACTCCTTCTGAGATGCAATTATGCAGTGGACTCCAGGACTGATACACACAGGGCCAGTGTGTGCTGCAAACCTAATGAAACTCTGCAGACCCAATATGGGTGAGAGAAGTAACAGAGTCTGTGCAGTAATTAAGTGCTAGGAGAATCAATTTCTCATTCTGGGATAATTAGGGGATTATGATTTAGTGCTCCGGCTTGGTTTACTATAGTAAGAGATTATAAATGCTCTGATTTACTGTGTGTCACATCATATTACAAAAATAAACAGCAGAAAAACAGCAGAAAAAAGAGAACTTGATATAGAGCAAATAATTACATATATTTACCTTAGTAAATAGCTGTATAACTGATAAACTTATTACCACAGATAATTTAACTACAGAAACAGCAAGAACACAGGAAATTTACACCTGAAAATCAAACTCAGTCTGTTTAAATTGAAAAGACAAAAATAGATAAAAAGTGCAGGTAGAGACATAAATGGATTGGGGGAGGGGGATTATTATTTAAATTTACCTTCAGCAAGCATCAGAATGATCGGAGTGACAAGAATAGATCTGGATGTATTCGAAAACTGGGGCTATTCATAAAACATTCAGGACTGTGGCCTTGGATGTCAACCACGGGGTTAAAGGCACTTTATTATTACTGTCCTTGGTACATAAATGAGTAAAAAGGTAATAAGTAGACCTAAACTATAAGAAAAATATAGGCTTTAAAGAACAACATTAACATTGTTGTAGGTTTCCAACTCATCATGCATATCTACGCAGAATTTATTAAAAAGTGCTTTTTAAGAGGTAGACTTCTATTAGCACAAGTGATAAGCTCTAAAAGCACCCTGAAGGCATTCTTACCCTTCCTCATCCTCATCTTCCGATTCTTGTACTTTGTCAGGGTCGGGCAGTGTGCTGGGGTCAAACTCTTCATCAGCTCCTGACAAGTAGGCCACCACTTCTTCATCTTCATCATCAGCAGCTTTCTTCTCCTGTAGGAAAAGGGAGGACATAAATATTTCTGTTCATGTTTGTGGACAACTGTGCTTAAAAAGATCATTATCACATTAAGTGGGCTATAGTCTTTCTATATAGGAAGGGAGAAGCTGGAAAAAAATATCTGCATTTCAGTTTCAAAACATGCAGCAAAAAGGCTTTGGTCAAATTCTCCTGGTGGCCAAGGGCACTTATACTGTGCTAAAAAAAATGATATGCTCTTGTTATGCAACACAAGACAAGTCAAGGTGATAAGAGCCCTCTTAGTAGGTGGCAAACGGCCAAGAACATTTTGAAAGTCAGCGAGTAACTTGCCCCATATTGATGTTGCCATATTGAGCCTCCAGCTACTCTATTTAAGGTCTTGTTCAGTCCCCATCACTAGCAACTGCCCTCCTTTCCGACCACACAAAAGTAATCCACTTGCAGTATAGTCTTTAGTTTTATATTTATGACATACAGCGGAGCTGGGGAACATGGTGTTGTATCTAAAATGTGGAGGGGGGTTGCTGAGGGGTCTTTTTAAGCTGAGTGGGGGGCAGATTGGAATGGAGGGATGAGAGACTGTGCTATAAGATAACCTTGGTTTGCGAGAGCTTAATTTGAAATTCTGCTTACAGACTCATCCACGTGTGTAGAATAAAGACAACTACCCTCTCATGTCTTAGATGATTTGTAGGGATGAGAGAGAGAGATGGCGAGAGAGAGAGCAAGACAGAGGGAGGAGGGAGTATGAGAGAGCAAGAGAGATGAGGGCAAAAGTAAGAGGAGACAAAAGGACAGTATGGAAAGAACAAGAGTGTTATGAATGTGACCTACAACTTTGCAATTGGTTCCAGATAAAAAAAAAAACCTACAGCATATGTATTTGTAATGCCTGAACAGAATGTATCTAGTTAGGATGAAACACAATTTTTCTATCACTATCATCAGTTTAACTGGGCAAAAGTGTCTCTCTCTCTCACCAGTCAAAACACTCAACACATTCTTATTCTAACACTGATCGTTTCATTCCCTGCTGTAAATAACCCTTCAATCACACCCCTCCCAATCGAACCCGTCACCTCAGCCCCTCCACAGCAGAAAGAAAGCATTTCCTTAAACGACTGCAACTTGCCACTATTTGAAAGACAAATGATCTATTCTGTAAAGGCCCCAAACCATGTCTCACTGGTTCTTGTACATATAAATGCCATCACGCTCACATGAATGAGCCCAGAAGTAATCGCTTCTCGCAAGCAGTGGCCTCTGAGCATGAATAAGTAAAGAAAAGCTGTAACCAATTTATATTTTACATCATCAGGGCCATGTGACACTTGAAACATGGAATTGTGTATATCAATTTTTCAAGATGGATATTTAGGGCACCATAATACTAACATTCATTCAAACACAATTTCAAAAATGACTGTTTACAAGTGGGTTACAAGTGGTCTTACAGAAACATTACAATCACCTTGCAGCAGGTGCACTTGCACTATTTAGAACAGCTAAATGCCCTACAGTACTGCCTACCCTGTCCTTTTACAAAGATCCCAGATACATTGTCCTTCTAGAGGTTGTAAATCTCTAACTCCATTAAAATTAAAGTTTGATACTAAAGGTAACAAGTCAATGGATCTTAATATTTCAAATTTCACCAGGATTCGGTTTAATTCGATCTGATTATTTTGGCATGATTCAGGATTTAACACAGTGAATTCAAATGAATGGGGGGCTATTTATACCATAATTAAATCTAGACAATGAACGCATGCTTTTTTGTGATTTTTATAGATTTACATTCGAGTCTGGCATTCCAAAATCAAGGAAGCTAAACTGCCACCTTCAGAACAATGCATCACAAGGCACTAATACATTTTGACACTCATTCCTAATATAGTTTTAGTGACCTCACTTCCAGGCTTAATGATGTGCTGGTAGACTGGCGGAGTGAAATGAGTGCCAGAGCAGGGTGTGAGTCAATATCGCACTATGCTAAGACGAGCTCCAGGGCCAATGGAATTCACTGTTTGGGAGTGATGGATAGTGAACTGTCCTCAGACAGGCCTCAGCATTGATCAGAAGACAAATGACTGACCAGCTGCATTTCCATATGGATGTGGACCTAGCTATTCCCAAGTGGGGAGAGCATGAGGACACATGGCAGCTGCCAGTGCAAAAATATGGACCGCTCACTGAATGGCCACAGACTAAGGGCAACTTCTTCACTGCTTTGAATTGTACACACAGTCTCTCTTGCAGGGAGTCTAGATCATTTCAGGCTGAGCGTCCATAAATGTTTTTTAAGCCATCAGTAAACTTAGGGGTAGAGCTGGTGAAAATGTAAACATATGCCATTCACAGCAAGTCTATCAGCTAAGTTTGACCTCTAAAGTTTACTTTTTTAGCTTTGCATTGGCGCTACGAGTCTAGTGTAATGAACCAATAATTTGTCTAACTCAACAAAATTGACTCCACAAGGAAATGTTAGGAAATGTTAGTTTTCACAAAGTTTGATTTAAATGGAGGCTACTTGGTTTTTACTTTCCAACTACTAAAAGGAAAAAAAATATGGCAAACCACACAGTACCGTGCAAGTTAACTCAAAACACATTGGTATTCTGAGTATTTTCACAGAAAACACAAAATGTCCTACAATTACAACAGTGTTCACTCAACCAAAGCTTAATCTTCAAACTGAGCAATGACTTGTGCTCAGACTCACCTCTTTAGTCCGTTTGCTGGCTTCTCTTCGTGCAGCTTTCTCCTTCAGCCTTTTCTCCTGTTTAGAACAAACAACCAGAATGATAAAGTGCACCAGAGCAGAAGCCAAAACCTGCATCCTAGTGCCCTATTGTAATCAGAGCCTGATTCAAAAGCAATCATATCATGTCAGTCAGTCAAAAGAGTGAAGCGAAGTATGTCTAAGGCGAACAAGGAGATGGGAAAAGATGAAAAAAAGGAGGGTGTGATAAAAAGCGAGGGAGAGAGAGCACAGTCTGACTGATGAAGACTGGACATATCCTTCCCCAAGGAGGGAACAAAAAAAAAAAAAAATGTTCACAAAATACTGTTTTACACTGGATCAACAGCATGGATAAGTATTATAAATGCAAGAAACACTGTAACTGCAGAAGTACAGGGGGTCCTTGAGTTACAACACAGATCCGTTCCTTCGACAGTGATGTAGCCCCAATTTTGGTGTAAGTTGAAACACACCCTAGCCTAAGTCACTTACCTATCCTAACACAGTTGTAAAATCATAAAAACACAACTAAACCACAGAAAAAGGAAAAGGAAAACTCTCTCACTCATACACCGGGTTACTGCGGTGTAAGCCGAGTGGGAGTGAGCATCGTAAACTCGAAACATCGTATGTCGAGACTGTTGTAACTCGAGGTCCCCCCTGTATTATCCCTATAGCTATGTCACTCTTAATTCACATGGGAAGAGCTGAGGTGTGTAAATCTAGAACATCTTTATACATCGATTTATGTTATTGATAATTATATACTAAACATAAGCTGTTAGACAGAACAAAACTGATCATAAATATTTAAAGCTCTCCCAGTGATTATAGTGCAGCTATGATCAAAGTTGATGCTGTGATGTCACAGGGTTAACTTTTTATGCCCTCTATATGTGGACACACACTACTCTTTTCGCTCATAACTACACGCACAGATAAGCCACTAGATAATGAACTAAATAAAGTAGAATTCATTCAAAACTGTATATATTAACAATAACTACAAGTCTTTATATGAAATATAACTATAATTTTGGCTAAAAAAAACCCCAAAAACAAAGCTAACAAATACTGAACAGACACTGCCACTAATACGTGAGTATTCAAATTATTCACGCAAACCCTAAACTCATCATGACATTAGAGACATTTCTATTCGGCTCTATTCCTTGCACAGCTTACTTATGGCAGGTTTGTTTGATAAAAACTAATAGTAAATATTATCAAAGACTGGATGCTGTTGAGGTAGACCTGACGCTTAAACTGTCTGCATTTGCGCCTAAGCTTTGTGCTTAGGTGCAGGTGTGCCCTTCACACTAACATGGGTAGGTTAAACATTGCCATTTATCCTTTACTATTATCATAGATTCTGGATAGCAGACCTAATTATTACTGACTTGTTGCCTATACAGACATACTTATGACTTACTCTCGCATGTGCCATCAGGACCACTTTCTGCTTCCACTTAAGTCATTTGTTTTAAATTAAGTTCAAAGAAAGCATCTATTTTTCCTCTTTTAATCAAAATGATTATATGTGTTCCTGTATGTTAAGTTTTCTTAACATCCTCAACTTTTTACGTTGCACTCCGTTTGCTCTTCTGATTTTTGTTGAAACATTGTTGCAGTACTAAATGGCATTGACATTTTGTTGCAGTCTCTCTTCATTTAAATTTGTTTGGGTTAAGAGTGTCCTATTGATTATCAATAGGAATAAAAAATGTTATGCATCACTTAATATGCATATATTCAATTTGGCTTTAAACTTGTCGCTGTGCAGGGCCTGTCCCCCTCCTCACCCTTTACAAATTACTTGTTCTGTGGGTTATGCCTTGTCTTGTTTTTTTTGTTTTTTTTAAACATTGATGGTCAGCTTCATATAAATAGCAAGTGCACTTGGTAGCAATCTCTTTCAATTTCAATTGTTAGCCTTGTAATGATGACAAATAGCAAATTATTTTTTATGTAAGATGAAACTGGATGCATTAATGTTGCTGATACTGCTGAAACAACTCACATGTATTTCCCCTTACTTCCCCTTGGCTTATTACTCTTCCTCACAAACTCTTAATGCTCTGCATGCAGAACTGTGATGCAATTTGTAAATACCTGCATGCATCTTTTTTATAACTGAAAAATAAGATATTAAGGCTAAGGTTTCAATCGATAACAGCAGAGAATGGAAAAATACTATTGAGTGTAGACAGCCCAGTCTAGTCTAACTGAAATGATTAATGTGTACACATGCACGCTGTTGATTGATTATTGAGTTGCTGTTTGACAGTGTCACCGGTAGCACAAAAATACAAATTAAATGAGATTTGGACGATCGGGCTTTTCACAGCAATCGTTGTGAGCAGTGGAGTGCTTATTCTGCCATTTGGGAGCAGATGTAAAAAACCTTGTTCAAGAAGAGAAATCAAGTCTTGCATAGAATCAAGGTCTTCATATAGTTCAATAAAAAAAAAATTAAAGGTGTTGGCAAATTGGTGCATGAATGGGTGCTGTAGCCAGAATAAGGAGAATTTTGTGACATCACAAACGCTAAGATTGGAAAATTGACTGTTTTTATAGCTTAGTAGTATTGATGAGTGGAATAAATGTACTATTTGGATCACAACATGTATCAGTAAAATTGCAATAGTGTTATGTTGCCCATATAATGCAGCTCTAGTGGATTATCTTGCAATTATCTAAGAGTTAGACTGGTTTATAAGACATAAAGGCCTTTGCTTATTCTTCAGGATTGTGGAGGTGGTGTGTGACGAATTGGAATGTTGAGAACAAGACTTGTCCGCTCTTTATAATAATTATAGAAGCCATTGTTTCATGCCTCTTCAGTGCAGAGCTCTCTGAGAGATCAATAACACAATGTGAATTTTGTGGTCAACAGGAATTGAACTCTCTTCTTGTTCCCTGGCTGAACTGCTAGCGGTGAAAAATGCTTTGCTCTGAGAGGCACGAACTGCATGAACCTGCTGGAGAGCAATCATTTAGGAGCTCATCATGAAGGTGGATCTGCAGTAATAACTCAAAAGCCTGTCCCCCCTTACAGCACCTGGGGCTCAAAGCCGTGCACCCTACACAGGCATTTCAGATATTCCTATCTGCCTCAACCTGTGATAGCCATGCATCAGGGGTTCCTTTCAGATTACACAGTGGCTAAATCAAATTGGTTCTGCAACAAGCATTAAGGCCCAGCATAATGAGTGGAAGTCCAGGGGAATCAGCTCTATTGCAGTCTTAACAGCATGAGTCTGATCTTAATAATTACTTTCATACCTGAAATGCTTAGATTTTGCAGCTTTTCATGCCAAACAATGCATTTTTGAAGTTCCATTGTGGATTGTGTTTTTAGGCTGTGTGAATCCTCTCATGTACAACTACAGAAATGCAGCGCCTGTAAGGAAAGTAATGGAATCTCACCCATCCCTTAAATTGCTAACTAAAAGCGTGGAAGCAACCCCGATGGAGTCTTTGTGTATTTGTGTGAATCAGGAAAACAGCATGTCTCACCCGGTGTTTCTCTTTAATCTTTCTACTGTACTCCTTCTTATCAAATTCTTGGTCCTCCCTGCGTAGCCGCTCCTTGGCTGCCGTCACATTAATGCCAGACGTCTCCTCCTCCTCCTCTTCCTCATCATCCTGCACCATGGTTCTTTGCAATGGAGGCCACTGCTGCACCACCTGCACCCAGATGATTCCAAAAGTTACGAGTAGGTAGTGCAAGTTGCAGTTTCAGTCCTGGAGGACTTTTCAAGGCACCATGTGAAACTGACTGTTAACCAGTTAAAAGACACAACTACAAATATGGATGTGCTACTTCAGGGGAAGGCTTTAATTTTTTTTGCAATCTCCATGTGAAGAATATTTTGCAAGCTTTAATATCAGAGAAGGCTTTAAAACAATGTCTGTTTATACTACTTTCATGTGAGAACATTCTTATTCTATACATTTTTAGGCCATCATAATTTACATTGGAAAAGTTCATAACTGCTTAACATTTGCTAAAAAAAAAAAAAAATTACAAACCTTTCCATCATCAGTGAAGATCTTCTTAGTGTTCACCTTGAAGCTTCTCTTCTGAATTTTCTTTGCCTCCTTGAATTTGGACTCTTTTTTGTCTTTAGTTGTGGCAATCTATGGTGAAAGAAAAAATGTACACTTTAAGACACAATGTAGCCTGGAACCATACGACAAACAATGATGAGAGTCGGGTAAATGACAAGTCTTGCAACAAAAAAAAGCTTGTGATAATCACCAATTATTACTTCATATTGAGATGGATTACATTAACCAAGTTCTGCTAAACATCGCAAATACTGTGCTAAAGTCACACAGTAAGAACATCCTTTCTTTTCTTTTCTATTCAGTCAAAATGCCCACAAGTTCTTCTGTATCAGAAAAAAACAAAAACATATTTAACAAATAATTATACAAAAGTCTCGAAGACCAAGTACAGTATCAGTATTTTTTTCCTCTCCTTACGCTGTGCACCCAACTGATTCTTTAACTCTTTCACCCTTTCAGTCTTAACACCAAACATGTGAATCTTAAAGGTCAATTCAGAGATTTCTGAGTAGATTACACAGAAGATAATGTACTTCCATAAGTAAGAGGAAAGACAAATAAAATAAGTAAAACAGCTGTAATAAAAGCAAAGGCTGAAAATGCAATACTAAAGCTGTTAAGGCTTCTGTTTCACTTCCACACCTCACACATTTATGAGTCCCAAATGGCAAAAAGTGTGCATTCACAGTATTCTGCACCTTTGGTTGTGATGTGGTTAAAAAAGCAAAAATAATTTTCCAAGTCAATAGTCCTGCAGCAAATTTTTTGCTTTAGGCTTATTATTACTTGCAGGCAGCTTTCAGCACTTTCAGATCAATGCTCAGGACAGAGATGCAGCACTACTTGTACAGTTTCATAACAACCGAGTCCACAGTGGAAGAACAGCACACAGCAACAACCTCCAAACAAAGGATGACCGTGTTTTGTTTTTGCATGGCGCACTTCCACACCTCACACGGTTATGAGTCATAGTTTTGACTCACTCCCGATCTTCAGAAGGCCTATTCATTTTCCCTATGCTGGAGGCACACAGAGAGGTGTTTTACATAATTTGCTATGTCTAAAGGGTCTTCTGAAAATAACACACAGAACCACACAGGTTGCAATAAAATGCACATCTCACTCTCTGTATACTCAGGCATTCTGTAATAAAATGAGGTGTAAAAGATTGCAGGAAGAGTATCACACTACACAAACAAGACCTATGACACATTCCCCAAACTCTGCCAAAAAAAGCGTATTCCTGTTCTACAGCTGAAGAAAAAAAGATGGCGATATGGCCGTCTTTTTTTGATAATTATTTTGATAATAATTACAATTACAATACACCAGACTCCTTTAGAATATAACTGGTGACATCAGTACTTTAAGAACACTGAACAACTCAAGCAACATAAAAAAATGTATATGAACTAAAAGGTCTGTAAATACAAGCCAAAGGTGTGTACCAACTGCATAAAATGCATAATAAATAGTTAACTGAATGTGAGTAAATTGTTAACATCTTATTTAACACTTTTTTTTTGGATTATATACTACAATTATTATACTATTATTATTATTTTACATAGTCAGTGATATGCAGCATGTACTGGGAAGTTGACTTGTGAAATTATTCTGATGTTAGACATATGCCTCATTACCCATCTTAAGTTAAAAATTAATAAGAGAGCTTTAAAAACTTAATTTTTTCTCCTGTGATTGATAATACTGTGAAGAGGTACATTACTACAAATGTGTCCATTCAGAAAACGGACTTGGTTATGAGTCAAGATCTAAACTGCAGCTGCTAAACATACAGAAATCAAATTATATCACTACCTGTGTTAAACAACTTTATGCTGTGAACTGACAGGAGGAAAGTGCGTACACTTACAGTGGTTTTCACCTTTTCGTCCTGCTGGTCTTCGCTGACACTAAACACATCTTTTTTTGTGACTGTCAGTAGGTCTACATCCCTCAAGTCTTCATCATCGTCTTCATCATTTACACCGAACAGACCTCCAGGCTTCATCTGCTTTTCCTCTTTATCATCATCTTCCTCCTCTTCTTCGTTGCTGTCCTCATCCTCTTCAGACGGATGGTTTTGAGTGCCGGGTTCTTTGTCTCCTCTGAGCTGGGCCTTGAAGCTCTCTAGTTCCTCATCAGAATCACACTCTACAGCACTGCTGCTGTTCTGTACGTCAGAGTCCCTTTGTTTCTGCGCCTTATTCAGAAACCGCACACGAGGAGCAACTGCTAGACCTAGAGACCTACAGTAGCAAGACTTAATTAACACATATGTATCTTCACAGTCACATCAAAACCACATACCTACTTTTTTTTTTTTTTTTTAACATGTTTTAAAAACATCAGCTGCACTTTATACATTTCACAAGGACCAAGGGAATGGCTACATTACTGTGCATTAAATCCAAGAATGTTTTTATCTTTTACTATAAAAGTTAGCATTTTGAAAGGAAAAAAAACATAAAATAAAAGTAAATAAATTGCAATTCACCTTGCACTTGGAGTTCTTACAGATTCTACAGTAAACAGTTCAGTTACTAGGTTTCAAATATGTTACATAAAATTAATGACCAGCCAGTGAATTATAAGTATGGCAGTAGGGATAAACATTTTGGCAAAGTTAATACCAAATTTTCGAAACCGATTTTCTGATTGCAATTTAAATGGGATTACCTTCTATATATTAAGTACAAGGGCTTCTCTCCAGTTACTTCACTTAACACTTAAGACATCCAACATTTTTCAATTATAAATTATAAATTGTAAAGTAGTATAGTAAGATGTTTAGTTACATCATATGTTTTTATCTGGTTGAGGAAATATTGCAGAATGATACTACAACATGTTTAGAGCACACACACACGCTCCAAGATATTCAGCCTTATTTAAAGCATCTACCCACATTGCATATTCTGGAAGCTTGAGCTGAAACACATCAAAGACGTCTTTGTTCTTCATCAGAAAGATGGAGCGAAGGTAGGACACAAAACACTGTGGTTGAGAAAAGAAAGGGGGGAAAAAACAGAAGCAGTGAGCGATGTCCAAGAGAACCATATGCAAATATGGGACAGACAAAAACAAACAGAAAAAAAACAAACAAAAAAAACCCATGGGCAGCAATGTTTTTGCTTCATCACACTTCACACAGTTTCACTCTCTGTAACAGAGATTATTAGCAAACCGCTCCGGCCCCCCAATGACATTCAGAACACAAGTGCTTTGGCTTTTCTTCAAAGCAATGATGCCATTATGCCAACTTTTGCATAATAAGTAAAATTAATTCAGTTAGAGCAGAATAAATGTGGGACTTTCAGAAACTGGCACTCACTCTCTGAGCTCTCTCCTTCTGCTCCTTCTCCTGGGCCAGGAAGGCCTCCAGCTTCTGCTGCACAGACACCAGCTTCTCCGGGTTCACCCTGAATAAAAAAGTGCTGTTACAGCAAACGTGCCACAGTTCATTTCCATATTTTGCTGGGAAATATTAAGGGCTATAACAATTACCTTCTTATGTACAGCTCTGGAAAAAAAGACCACTGCAAAAATGTTCAGGTTTTATCTTTTATAGGTGCAAGTATTGAACTGAACAGCTTTGCCTTAGTTTTTAAGAAATGCTGACAATATTTCTAGTAATTTCCAAATAAAATCATTGTTCTTTAAAGCATAATTTTTAAAGGAAATGACAAAACATCAGAATAAGAGAAATGATGCAGTGTTTACAGAACTTGAATAATTCAAAGAAAATAAATCTTGTTCACTCTTAAACAAAATGGCAATAATAACCTTTGATGTACTTCTAGTAGTGTTTCACCATCCAACTGGTCACACTGCAAATGAGTGTGTTGATTACATCAGTGGGTTTTTTTTATACTTTTCCTCATTAAATAAGATTTGATTCAAGTTATCACTAATCAGTACCTCATAAAGCAGAATGAGGTGCTTGTGTAGGAATTTAACAGACACTGGCATGGAATGGCTGTCATACTCAGAGATGCTGATTTAAAAATAAATTGCAGTTATCTCTTGTTTTTTTTTTTTTACCAGAGTTGTAAAAAACATACTAGTTCTGACCAATTTCATCACAAATAATTAACAGAAAGCTGTACAACAGATAACTAGTGATGTCCAGAATGATGAACAGAATTGTATAGGATTTTAAAATGACTTGCTTAAGTTAAAATGAATGCCTAAAATGCATCATATTTCAAATGTAAGAGCCATTACTGATTACTGGCAAGTACAGAATTAATACTCTTAAAACTTCTTGTTGCTGCAATACTGTCTAAAAGACTGATAATTACCTTTTGTTGTCTAGTTTATAGTGTTTAAATCTGTAGTGTCTAAGCTATATGTATATGAAATAACCAAATCAAAGTGATTTCAAACTAGTTCAAAGTTTTCATTACATTTCAAGCTACAGTGTACAGTAGCTGTAAAATGATGGTCGGCAGGAGGGCGGATTGTAAGTGTACAATTTTAAAAGTATGCGTATAAAAAAAAAAAAATCAAGGAAGAAGTCAGCAAGATCAGAACTATACCAAACTGCAGGATAAATAACTTAGAATCCAGAGGTATGATGTATGATATATATATATATATATATATATAAAAATGGCACTGTACTTCAGTTAAGACTCCAGTATGGGCTACATTTAGATTTATGATGGCTTGGGGGGAAAGCTCCTATAGAACCTCTCAGTATTGGCCTGGAGGTTGTAGAAGCATCTGCCTGACCGTAGGCACTGAGAGTCAGAAACACACTGAGAGTGTTTCTTCTCTGTCACGTCTTACAACAGACCACTACCAGGTACTTTGTTTTGCTGATATTAAGGGAGCAGTAGTGGACCTGGCAGGATAATGTCAGGTCCACCTATTCTAGGTAGGCCATATTATTGTGATTAAGTCCTGTATCCACAAAATTTATGATGCTGCTAGAGCTACTCTTTGCCACACAATCATGTGAGAACACAATCCTGAGCATCAGTGCTGAGCAAAAGAGAGATGAACATATGACCGTCCATCTTGTCTACCAGTCAAGATACTTAGAATTTAATAGCACAGTAATACCATACAGTGTATGTTGACTTGTGGGCAGTTGTATTGTCAATCATAAGAGGTTTTTAGACAAAAATTTCCTCTGAAATCAGGAATATCATGGGGAATCTGTCCTCTCTGTGCTGCTGTACTCTTCTGGGAAGACTTTACACTGTGGATGGAACATTACTGTGAGGATATAGGCAAAAGTAATGGGACAACTGACCTCGCAAATACGAGCCGAGACTTAGAGCTGCGTGCACAAACATGCACAAAAACACAAAAAAGCAATGAGCTTTCAAAAGCAAAATAATCTGCGTTAACGTGCAATAAAATAATTGTTGCTGTTAAGTAAATCATGCGTTAATGCGTGCCCAGCCCAATTTATAAAATATATATTCTTAAACATAAATATAAATAAGTACAAAGTCAAAACGATGCAAATATATCTGAAGAATACACATGCATTGGAAGCATATTAACAAATAAAAACCAGTGTCTGAAGACTTGTTTACCCTCACTGTGTGTAGTGACTGATTTCCAAGTGTCATTTATGAGGATAAAGACATTTTACATTTTTATTTTCCTTGCTGCAACTTTTTATATCCTAGTTGCATATTCATTGTAAGTGTTACTGATCCACCACCAATGTGTATGGGGCAGTGCAGCCAAATCTGCACTGGCTTAGAATGAAAGCTTTCAGTCTCTATTTTCAGTCTGCATGGGGCCATATCCATTCCTCACACAGCAGCAGCTACTACTGCTGCCTGCTGATAAACCAGCATCCAGACACGGCAGCAAGCAGTTGGGCTACATGCTGGCCACACACACACACACACACACTCTCACTCACACACTCTCTCACTCACACACTCTCTCACTCACACACTCTCTCACTCACACACTCTCTCACTCACACACTCTCTCACTCACAC
>JBBIGA010000022.1:6696528-6711401 GCA_037576975.1 Alestes dentex | reverse complement strand
TCCAACATTCAAAGTCCCTACTTTCAGTTCCACACTCTTGCCTTTCCTCTTCTCTCTCTGCTTACGCACACGCCTTCATCCTCTCCTCCGTCGACCAATTCACACTGTGTATTTGAACCTAAATATACTAGTCTGACTAGTCTTCATGAAGAGCTGGAGGCAAGTTGCATGAAACAGTCATGGCAATGCCTTTTACAAGGAGAATTTGTTTGATGATTGACCTATAATGTTTGTTAGCAATTTTAGCCTCATATCTCCAGTACTAAACAAAAGAAGCAAAATTTCAAACAAATATTGGCTATTTGACCAACTCTTGGCTATTTGGAAAAATAGTGTAAATCTGATATTGTGCCAACCTCTTCTTTTAATTTTATAAATAAAATACATAATACTTAATTATAATAACATAATATTAAAATTTATGAATGTGTGTTATGGTTATGTAACTGTATCTTTTATGCTAAAACAGAGAGGCTAGGAGGTTGAAAGATCAATCTAACTGAGACGTGAACAAAAGCTGACCTGTGCCAGTCTTGTCTGAGGTGGAGGACATTGCGGCCAGAGTGGGAAGCATCATGCCGAGCTGCTGCCAGGGCTGCTGCTGCGTTTTGAGCCATGGCCATCGTGGAATGAGGCCTATGATTGGCCATGGACCCCGCCGAGCTTCTCCCCACACAAGTGCCCGCTCTGTGATTGGCTGAGGCAGATGGCTTAAAATGTGCTGCCAAGGCCAAGATGAGCCTCATGGCAGATTTGAGGTTCCCTTCCACGATGTCTGTAAGGAGAGAAAGCAGGGGAGAGAAAGAGAGAGACCGAAAAAGGATTCAGAAAGAAAAAGGCATAAGTCGGTGCCTGCTGGAGCAGAGTGTGAAATGTAAGGGGTGGTTTCTGGAAATATCTTCAAAACTGCGAGCCATTGCCACAGAGTATTTTGCACACTGGGCGGGATTTCAGTTGGTTGGCACCTGCTAAGTAACTCACCTCTAGCAGATGTCTGGGGCATGCGTATCCGCTTGGATGAAACAAATTGGAGGACTTTCTCAACATTTTCTTTCTTCTCCTGATTGTCTCTTGGCGAGTAGTGGATGTCCTCAAGCAGCTCACCAGCTTTCATGCAAAAAAGTCTATGTTATATACAAAACTTTGTCTTACATTATATTTTTATCATTTGTAGTAATTATGTTTCCATAGTAAGAACAGAATCTGAACATCACTACAGCTTCACAGCAGATTCACTGAAACATTACTCACATTAATGATTTTATTTGTCTATATGTATTATTCTACTGGCTATCCCAGTAGTCATTTCTAAGACTACTCCTGGAGATGTGACCTCCTACAGAGTTCAGCTCTAACCCTGCCTTATCCACCTACTCAAGGTCTTTGTGGTAACTGAATAATAGAGTAACATGTGTTGAGTTGTCATTTGATCTAAACTCTGCAAAAGGTAAAAGGTTTGAAGTTACCAAAAAAGCTTAATAGAAGCACCAAGCCAATGTTTAATTTTTGTTTTTTACAAAATGTCTTACCCACTATCTCAATTAGGTGCGTCAGCACCACACCATCTCTGAGATCCTGCCGGAGGTCACTCACAGGCTTCACACCAGGCTTCTTCCTCAGCTGGGCATTGACCCAGGAAACATACGCTGCCAGCTGTTGCTGAAAATGCAATACTCAATCATGTAACCGGCCATAAAAGATCCACACAAATGCATGAACATTAGAACAGCAATGACATGACAGCACAGTGAGTAGATAAAAGTATCATTAAATCTTTTGTCGACATCAGATTGGACAATAACAAAATATTCAAAATTATCAGCTGAGAATGCTATTGCAACAAAGCTCATGTTTTCAGTGTCAGTCACAGCTAGAAGTTCCAAACCTCATGGTGCTAGTATTTGGCTTACATTTTTCACTGTAATGATTATTTGTCATCATACTGTTTTTAAAAATATATAATTTATAATATTTACTACAAGACTTTCATTGTTATACTGTGTAAGCCACTCCTAAGAACAACTGCACATTCAGAAAAACTGAAATTATCATCTTTTGAGAAAGTCATTCATACAGGCATGCTACTAAAGGGTACACTGGGTTCTCCTGCCATGACGGCTGTTGAAATGCGAATTGCCATGCAAATTTTATTGCTCAGGGTTCAAGAGTTACATCCTTTGACAGGACAAATCTCTTGCCATTCACCCGGCCTGGCCTGCAATACCCGGGTTCAACAGCCTGGATTAGTGTGACTTGTAGTTTCTCCGGCTTGCCAAAACATGAAGGCTTAGATTCTATTTCCCTTTATCCTGTACATGTAGGGGCGCATAGAGAATGCAGCCATGCACATTTAGAGATGTGGTGCCCCACTAAGGACTGCTGCAGAGTTGTGCCTTCTGGTAAAATGGCACAGTGAACTTAAAATATTGTGAACTACAGAATATTGAGGAAGGGTAAGATTTAAGCAAGTCTAGGCAGCATTTTCTTTTTTCCTTGCTTAAAATTATTCTTCTCCAGTTCAAACAAGCCCAGAACATTTTCCTTCAGAGAACTATTATCTATGCCATCAATGTTTAAAGGTTATTTTTTGTCATATATTTGTTTGATGGGATAAAACAAAATCAGAAAAAAGGTAAACATGTTATTAAACAGAGACTAAAACCGTTCAACTCTGCATACAGTCCTGCAGATTACTAATTTTGTAAATATTATTAACAGCTGAAGAATTCACAGTTTAATATTATACTGTTTTTTTCCGCAAATCATTACTACAGAAAAGAATGCAGATAAACAGATGTGAAGATATGACTGTTCAGTACTGGAACCTGTGTTAGCTTCCAAAACTTTTATTTGATCCCTAACAATCTCCAGAATTAACAACCATAACTGAAGAAGTATTCAGTTCAACTTTATCTGACTCTGTAGCACAGTGGCAAATGAGAAACCACTCAAACCTGAAAATAAAAGCTGGCACGGCACAACTTTTCCCCCTTTGGGTTTTGTCATGTCAACACAAAGAAAAGATATTTTAGAGGCCAGTCAGCCTCTAAATTCAGTGTACATATTTGGCACACATTGGGCTCCCTCAGACAATGGAAGCCCTGTCTGGGCATATCTGTCTTGCTAGATGCTCGAAAGTGGTCCAGAATGGCTGCCTTGGCCAAGAAAGGATGCTTAGCACAGAGGGCATTCAGCAGTGAGGCTGTATTAGCTGCTGACCGTGCAGTTTGGCTGGAATGCATCGCTAGCTCAGTGCGACCAGGCGAAATAATATGCAAGCAGTTGGTTCCCACATAGACCAAGCCAACGAAGCCCATCACTGCAGTACTGCCCTTGTCACTCCATGCTGCAGTTCTAGATAAGGCACCACTACTGCATGTAGCAGCTGGAGATCATAACAAATGCCACATGACGTAGAAGACAGCTTTATTTAAAGGAAGGGGCAACGGGTGACAGTCTAACAGGTGCTGCACTGAGACTGGATATGGCTGTAAAAAAAAAAACATCCCTAATACTCAATACCCCTAACTCCTTCTATAACGTGCCGAGCTCTAATGTATTGTGTTAATCTTTCTTCCGTACCTGCAATTCTGACCTACATTAAACTGCTCCCAAAAGATCTCTATAGTAATTGAAGCATGAAGTCTATACATACTAAGTAAACATTTACTTTCACCATACCTTCACGTACTAACAATGATGCAATGTAACAGTGGACAATTCTGTGGTCAGTACTGCTGGGTAAGGGACACCGACTTTGTAGCTTTCAGCAACGCTTAAAAAACATGTATGTTACCGAGGTAATTCGCACTTAAAGGCAGAATGCTTCAGCTAAGACTGAAGACTTTTTAACACAAGTCTGGCAACCCCCGAAGTCATCCACAGCTCCTCAGCCCTAGTTCATTTACACATGTCTGCTAGTTCATAACACACCCACGACAATTTGCAGTGGTTAAACGGCAGGTAGATTTAAAGAAATCAACTTCAGTCGTCTTATTTTACAGAACATGAGGAAGAAGGCTGCAACATCTAATGTAAAAGGGACTTCACTGGCCCTGTTACCTCATTGAATCCCTCCTGAAGCACGTCCAGGACATTTCCTCTGGATAAGGATGCGATCATTCTTCTGCCTTCTCATGGAGGCAAACAGGGAAAATGTGAGCCTCGGTATTCGGCCGGGCCTCTTTAAACGCACATCGATGCAAACTCGGCAAACAAAGAAACTACCAGACTGAAAAGCCCCTCGGCCGGGCGACGGTCATATGTGCGACTGCGCCCACCGTTAGCTCGCGTTCAGAAACAGGATACGAGGGGACCGAGTTATAGCTGAGCTCCTGCGCATGCGCCACAAGCGGCCGCTCTGCGGTCGCCATGGCTACGGCCCAGCTTTCACTAGCAGGATTAATCAGTGACTGTTCTATAGTTTGTATATTATATTAAAATCCGTAATACGGTAGTAAAAGGTGTTACTCTTACTAAAACAAGCTATCATATTGCTTACTACATGTGTTCATTAGTTAATGAGTTGAATAAGGTATGCTAGAGTGTAAAGTGGACCATTATAACCAAGTGTATACACAGCACAACACAGTGCACAGTATGAAATTATTTCGTTGTATTTAACCCATTCACCAAGGGAAGCAGTGGACAGCCAGGAAGGGAGCTGTGTGTGGGGACAGTACTTTGCTTATGGGTACCTCAGTGGTGTCACTAGCAGTCCTAGGATTCAAACCACATCCTTCCGATCGCAGGGGCAACTCCCTAAACACCAGGCCACCAGATGGGGTGACCCAGATTGGAATTGGGAACACAGACCCTGTTAGATTTTATGTTCCTTCTGGAACCAAGGGTATTAATAGGTCATTTATCTCAGACTTGTAACAGACACGGTATAGAGCGCAACTCCAAAGCCACAACCTGTGTTACCCATTAAACTACTTCAACTGTAATTGTACGTATTTGTCTATATTTATATCCACTTCTCTTACTGACCACAGCATTTCATGAATATATCATAGTGTATTTCGTACTAAGCATTTTTTTTTTACTTTTGTTTTGATATGTACTATATTGTTCTTGTCTTTGTGTCTCATTGTGTCTGTGCAGTTATAGCATAAAAATAAGCAAATTCCTCAGGGATTAATAAAGTTTTCTTATTCAGATTCCTTGCTGCAATAGCAGCTTCTACTTTTCTGTGAAAGCTACACTACATCCTGAAAAATTGCTGTGAGGAATTGATTTCAAATGGCATTAGTGAGGTAAGGTATTGATGTGATTAGTTCTGCATCACACAAACAAAAACAACTGATCCCAAAGATATTTAGTAGTGCTCCATCACAGCACAGAATGAAGTTCCACTGCTCCTCAGACAAATGCTGAGGTACTTTATACCTCTCTAGTTAACACTTGAGCATGGTGGTCTTAGACTCATGATTTACTGGTCCACAGTATACAACTGTGTGAAAATATACAATTGCAATAATTGCATCAGCAATGAGTGTTATACATTAAATATGATAAACCAAAGCAAAAATTGTTCCTTTTCATAATGCCACACCTTTGCTCCTAAACCTACAATAATATTCACAGTTTATTTAAGTGAAAATAATTTAACGGTGCACTCTCACTGAGCTGCAAGAAGTAAGGGACAATTAAAGAGGTGTCCATTCATCTTCTGGTGCAGCCAATAAATTACCTGGATAACTATTTATGAATGCATAGCAGCAATGCAATCATGCTATGCCAAATCATTAAACAAGTGACCAAACCACAAATTAGAGTGATCATTATAAGCCTCTTTTCAAAAAGAGGGCTGGTAACTGCACAGACCAAGAGGTTGCACTGTGGTCATCTCATGCACTGATGTATTACATTTTTTTAGTCATGTATCTTTGTGTGTTACCAAACCATTATAAATGTTAAGTGATTTTCTTCCAACAAAATTACCAAAGTCCCAAAAAAAGATAACAAATTCCTTAACGTATCTCACATATGTATTCTCTTTGCAAACGTATGTGACAGTAAGAGAGCAAGCAATTATGTGCATGGTTGTACTGTGTATAGCCCCACCAGACCACATCCTTCCTGTCAGTTTCAGAACTTCCTGATTCAGCTTGTAATCCAGACTGCACCATATACTGCATTTCTCACCCAAATCAGAAAATCACACCTGCTATTTCAGTTATTTTACTCTCTAACTGATGTGTATTTCTAAAAAACATTTGAACAATGTAAAATATGAATGCATTCTCTTTGCTCTAACGTGTTTGTCTGTGTAGTTATGATAAGGTATCTCTAGTTCCTTAAAAGTAGAGCTTGACCAAGACAAATGGGTCTGCATTAGTTGCTCATGCCCTTGATACACATCATATCTGGAGAGGAAAACAACCATTCTTAGTTAAAAAAAAAAACAAAAAAACTATGTATGTACCTGTGAAATTAGTTACTCTTGCAGTCCCTTGCACTCAAGTACCTCAAACACTCTTGGTATGTAAATTGACTGTTTATAAAGTGTTTGAGTCACTTCGGGTATGCATTAGTATACCTCTTACCCCTTAGTATATCTCTTAATCTAGATTTTTTTTTCATATTTCTGAGCATCTAGCATACCTGATTCAACTCATAAACTAACCAACATGCCCTGAGAGTGGGGTCCTCAGAACTGACTTCAAGAGCCACTGTCTTTATATGTTACTACGTATAGATCTGTTATGTGTATTATAATTATTATTCAATTGTAAACTAATCCTCACAGTTTGTAAGTCCCTGTTAACACAAAAAGAGACAAAAGACGTGTTTGTTAGAAACAGTCACGAGTTGATGAATCAAAACAAGTTACTTACGGATTTCTTCACAGCCGAGGAGCGAAGCATCTCACCGGCCTTCAAAACAGTAAGCACACATTTAATACAATTAAATGTTCTGCTTTGTGTGTGAGCCTTTTGTATGTATTTGACATGCTACCTAGACACAGAAAGTGCTTGGTCCACAAAGCAAGATGTAATTAAAGCTAACGCGACGGTATGCTTTACTTTGCTCTCCTACCGTTTGGCTAACACAAAGAACAATTCAGATCAGACTTCTAACATGTTTGACAGGTGACTGTAAAAGGGAAGGGGGATGTTTGTTTATGTAAAAAGTCACCAAATTTTAAGTTAAGAAACCGATGAAGGCAAGCCTGACAAGGTTAGCGAACAGAACCGGCTGAATGAACGGCGTCGATCTTAAAACAGCTGGTTACGATGGTCGTGTGGAGTCATTAACATCACAAAAAGCTGTTCTCCTGAGCTATACACAAATCTGCAAACTCACCGGTCAGCTATTTACTCTCTGGAAGGCGATGGAAACGACAATTTCACATTCCCGTTGGTGTAGCTATAAAGCTCATTTCCCCCAAAGCAAATCTCAGAGCCCTTCTCAGCGCCAGTATTCCCGTTGCTATGGAGACCAGAAACCGTACTAGTAGACAACAGTGAGTGATTGGAAAAGGTTCCTATTATACATCAAAAACCTATAATTAAAAAAAAAAAAGAAATTTATAAAGAAATTTCACCAATACACGACCTGTCCAGCATCATGAGGATAAATATTACACGAGAAAGTAGACAGGTTTGTGCAGTTTAATGTATGTCTATGAGTATCTGCCTCCCCCTGCTGGTTTCAACAAGCTGTAAATACGAACCACGTGCAGCACATTCACAAAGCCAGTGATATAGATTAGTTTATTGATACAAAACTGTCTAACCAAATATTTGCACAAGAACAACAGTTGTCTTTTGTAACAAAATCTTAAAAATATATATGTATATATTTCATAATTATAAACCCCAGAAGCTTTGTAGCCTTTGTAGAATAAGTTCAGCATTATTTCCAGACAAAGCTGTCAAATTCACATGCAAGTTATATGATAAATGTATACCAACACATCCATTCACAACCAACTGATCCAGGGTCAGTCGATTTGAGATTACTGTTAAGATTATGAACAATTTCACAGTATTTCTGACAGAAACACATAAGGACAAACAAATGTATAACTAGAATAAGAATTTAACATAAACATATCCAGAAGAGCTGTTCCGTGAGCTTTTCAGTATACCACAAGTCCTTTTTCAGCAAATGCATGCAGAGCTCTTACATATGGTTTACATTATACGCTTATATAATCATATGGGATAGGCATCTTAGTCAGGATACACAACCGATATAATGCTTTGCTAATACAGATTGTTTTTCTTGTCTAAGGATTTGTCATCACTCCACATAGATGTTTTCTAAGATTCTTAATACAGTTTAGCCCAAATATAATGTCATAGGTTTGTCATCGTTTCCATATTCTAAAACATTTTTCTTGCATGAACAGCTGTTTTGTTATTTCACTCGATTTGATTTGGTTTATGTTCAAATTCACAATATGTTTATGTCTTCAGACAGCAACACAAACTACCGAAGACTTAGACAGAACAACTCAGCTTGGCACATACACAATTTTTAGGGCATCTATGTCATTTATGCAAAAATAACTAAGTGGCCTTTACCTTGCACAAACTTTAATTTCATCAATATTTTATTTCACTATCATAGATAATGCACAGAATTAACCTTGCCATGTAATCTCACATTTACTCATTGACCATTAACAAACTGTTAATCGGAAACTTTTTTACACTCCTACACTCCTCTAATAATGCACAATATGACATTGAAACAGGCTAGATTACCCAAGTAACTTAATAAAAACTAAATAAATTAAAATACTTGCCAAATAAAATGTTATACCATGTACAGCGAGTGATCGTGCACCTCCCCTGTAATCCAAGGAAAATCAAAGCTCCATTAAGTATGGCCACATGTGGAGGATATATCTCTAAATCATATAGTCGAACAAAATATGCTGTTAGAAACATACATTAGTTTCTGGCAGGCTGTGGCTTAGAGACAAGCATCATATGGCCCAGGAGTGGAGCATTCTAAAACTAAAGCATCCATATTATACATTCATAATCTAGAAAAAAAAAACAAAAAACACTACTAATATTACTCAGTGATGAGTCATCTATGAAACAAAATCAAAAATTTGTAATGCACCCAGAACAGATTATTTACAGTTGTATCTATGAACACATTTTACTCTAGGTAAGTCCTAGAATACGTTGCATTGGCTTAATGTGTCCAAGCTGCCCACCGAGTGTGTTAAAATGCACTCCACTCAAGAACACTAGGTGGATGCGTGGGCAGTAATAAGAGCACCTTGTAGCTAACACAGACAAGGCTAGTGTTACAGCTGAGCAAATTTACAGGAAGACCATGGAACCGTTCAGAACCCATCAGCTTAGCAGAACTGTCAGTGGTGCAGAAGAAGCAATGGGACAGCGAAGAAGACACCTACTTTTACCATCGTATGGCCCCATCTAAGCACCATGTTAACTCTTTTTGCGAATATGTCAGAGGAAGTTGGGAAGGAAAAAATACAGGGCAGAAGAGATAAGGCCCTTTTGATCGGTCTTGGGAATGCACAGAAGCCTGAAAGTAGCACCTGATCTCAGGAATGCACATGAAGATTACAGACTAGCTTTCAATCTGCTATTGCAAACTCTGCTCGCATCGCTGTAGTCATATCATCGCATATACACTAAGCTGCTTATTGACTGGTAAAACACTGTGTATCAAACACAGTATTACAGAAATTATGCATATGCAGTTATGAAACTGAAACAACAACCTTACCCTGTGAATGTCCACCTACCACGAGCCACCACAAAGTTGACAGCGATGAGCGAATAAACACTATGTTACTCAAAATGACTGACGATTACACACCCTGGTCCTCGAAAGGTGCTGTAATGGTAAGAGGAACTTCTCTCTGGCGTAAACAGGCCAACATAAACATCCACAACAAAAGCTCCCTGCAGGAACGAAATTGAACGCAATCACGCCAGAGACTGAACCCTCCTAGATTTCTATGATTTTTCACAGGGACATATGCAGACTGCGTGTGTGGTCTGCAAGCTCTTCTTGGCTCTTCATCAGGATCTGAAGACGTGCACTGCTCGCACCACATACTGTCTGCAGATAGGGCACTCACTCATGCGCTTGCCACACTTGCTACAGGTGACCATGTGGCCACACTCCAGCAGAACACAGTCGATAGGCGAGTCCATGCAGATCTTACACAGGTTTTCCTCTTGCTCACTGGGCTCAGCTGGTTCTGCTTCAGAAACAGAATAAGATAGTTTACTTAGTTTACAAATGACATACACTTCAGCAATACACATACTATGATGTGAAAGTTTGGAATCAATATTTTCAAAAAAAAAAAAAAAAATTCCAAACTTTCACATCATACAAAAAATACTGATTCCAAACTTTCACAAAATACTAATTTGGTGTCAAATGAATGTAAAAGTGATTTAAATGTAACAAGGCTGGGTAAAAAATTAAGTGTGTATAGAATGATCTAGGCTATCTAAGACTCTCATGAGAATGAAAATGTCCAAAACAAGACAAATGTGAGCCAATTAAACAGGTAACAACAGATAACCGTACATACCTGTACCCGTTTCCTTTTTAGCATTTGAAACTGAAAATAAATGAGTGAAAAATTAGAGTACTAACATTAAGTAGTCAATGTTCTTTATACAAGAAACAAACTCTTTTGGAATTATTGTCTAATAAGAAGCAAACCGGATTGTCAGAAATGTCACAATAAGTCTACAGAACAAATAAAAACAAATCTGCTGGTTTATCTTCTTGGATTAGCAGAATGGACAGATTAGCAGAATGTAGTGTGAGTGTTTATGTCTCACCCAGGTTGTGGAGGTCTTTCTGATCATTAAAGAGCCTAGTGACCCTCTCCATCAGCTCCCACTTCTCACAGCAGCCCTTATAGTTCACAAAGTTACGTGCCAGGATTTCCTTCAGCTGCCGCACGCTGAGGCCATCGATGTCCTGCACGCTGCTCAGATCAGACAGAGAGGCTCTCCGGCTGTGTACCAGCGTCTCCTCACTGTCTGTGGACTGAGTCACACCCGAAACAAAACAATAAGTCTCAAATCTGTCAGTACAGATGGCATGTTATTTAAGTAAATATTAGTAGGTTTTATTCAACTACAGCTAGTATCTTAAAATGATGTATAAAAAAAAACAACAAAAATAGATACAAGGATTTGTTTATTAACTGTCCACCTCATCATCATCGTCGTCATCCTCTTCCTCTTCATCCTCATCTTCACCCTCCTCTTCCGTAAGCTGCTCCGACTCCTCAGCAGTTTGGGGGAGAGCTGTGGGGGGTTGAGGTGGGTCTGGTGCTGCAGGGTGGGAGACAAAGTTGCTGCTGCTGCTGCTGCTGCTAGGGGTATGCTGACCCAGCACCAGCTCCACCAGCTCCTCCTTTTCACGGCACATCTGCGTGGGGATCTCATGCAGATGCAGATAATCACGCAACTCTTTCACCTTCAGTCGCATCAGCTTGCTCCGCTCAAACTGTGTGATGTGGAAACGCTGGCATGTGTGACACAGCCTGAGCTCCGGCTGCACCCAGCATCGGCCACAGAACTGCTTCCTGCAGTCCACACAAACATTCTGTGAAGGAGAGAGGGTGTCAGTGGTCGATGTCAACCTGCAAAGATGCTGACAAAACCCTGCTATATAAGAGACTGCTGATCCATTGTATTTGTGTGCAGTGTTTCCCTTAGACCTTTTCAGGTCACTTAGTAAACGTTTTGGGAAAAAAAGCAAACATGGTGTTCAAACGTGTGTGGCCAGAGTGTGATCAAAGTTATTTTTAAGTTGGAGCTCATGCATTGTCACTTAATTAATAACAGAAAAAACATGTGACTGAATGTTTCACAATGTATTACAACAGTAGTAATAAGTCCTTAACCTTTCCTGCATACCTCCTAGTGGCTGTTCAAGCAGCAAAATAGGAAGTGGCCTCTCCGATATTTTTATTAATATAATCAAATCAAATATTTATAAAAAAAATGATCATTTACATTACATGGAAATATTTTCCTTTTTTGTTTATTTAAATTAACTGAACTGAGGACCTTGGATTTATGGCTTTTGTTTGGACTGTCAAGTCAAGAAGACAGCCCAAACAGATCTGCTTTTGATTGCTAGGGCTTAAAAATGCCCTATCTCTGCACACATCCAGTAGAGATTCCAAAAATCAATGTATATATATCAATGTAATATAATTATATTTACTGACTAATGGGGCCAGCTATGAATGTCACTACAAATTTTACATTTTACATTTTTCCCCCCACTTTGTCTTGGGAGCAATTCATTTGGACTATCAGTGAGGGTGTTGTGGTAGGGCTGTGTTTTCAGTGTTTAAACCAGGGTTTTCCAGCCTTTTGCAACTCACAGTTCATACAACTGATCCCAGAGGTTTCCAGTATAATTAAGAGTAATACTGTTCATATTTAAAGATGATGGTCTTCTTTTCTTCTTGCTGTTTGCAAATTTCCCACCTGTGGGACTAATAAAGGGTTATCTTATCTTATCTTTTTCTCATGTAAGCATGTGAGCTTGACCAGGTTGGCAACACAGCCTATCTAATGATAGGAAAGCAAGTAATGTGCAATAACAACACACACACACAGGGAACAGATACAGAGACAGCAGAATGTCAAGCACTATTAGATACCATTTCACCATTTTCCTTCTTTATTAGGATAAACTGTTCCATGCTGTTGTTCAGTATTTAAGTGTCACTTAAGGAGTAACTGCTTTCTCTTCATTTCATAGATTTTACTGGGTACCAGCATGAGCGGAAACATTTATGAATGCAACATAACCACACCATTCCATAGCAACCACCATGAGGTGTTATAGATTTAGAACCAATCTAATTGTTTGAGCAATTTGATTCTACATCACCTTTAATGGATGTCTGGCTCATACACCATATATCTAAAAGTATGTCATTGTCTGTTTATTCAGTGTTTCCTCTGAAATCAAAGGTATGAATTGGGAGTTTGTTCTCCTTTGCTGCAGTAAGAGCCTCCGCTCTTCTGGGAAAGTTTTGCACCAGATGTGTGAACATTGCTGTGAGGATATGATCGCATTCAGCTAAATAAGCACTAGTGAGGGCAGATACTGATGCTGGATGATTAGATCTCCAACTGCACCCCAAATCATTCCAAATGTGTTTGACAGCGTATTCATCAGAGCTTAATCACTCTAGAACATGCAATTCCACAACCCAATGGTGGGACTTGATATACCTCTGTGTAACTGAATGGCTATGTCAGCAATGGGTGCACCTTAAAGTAGATGAATTAACTAAACAGAAGGGGGTTTTGGATACTTTTGTATATATCGTGTATTTTTCCACTACACAAAACTAGGGTACTACAATTGCCAAATACTAACATTCACAAACAGTGTCAGCAAAGCAGCTGTAATCTTAGTCAATATCTAGAACTGCTCTAAGGCCGTTCTATCTGCAATGCAGTGTTTCCTCTGCCTTTATACAGTTACTTTTCTGCAATTTGGACAGAATGGTAAACTGAATGACTGATTCAAGACTGAATCAGTCCATGTCTTACCCTCCTCTCTGTGTCAAACTGGCCTCCGCAGGCCTTGCACAAGTGTTCGGGTGATGCTGGGGAGGAGCTGTAGCCCGAGTTTGTGTAGGCCTGCTGCCATGAGCTGCTGTTTTCTTCCACGGTGGCGGTCGTGTCCACACAGAGACAGCTACAACATGAGGATTTCACATCCCTTCCTGCACATGTAAAAAAATTTAATTATTAAAAATTAAATACCAACATTTATAATACTGGGCTACTGGTGTCTAATTCACATATAGTTTATATACTTTATATTTTATAACTTAGGTACAATAGAGATTTCAAAATTAGACCTATGTGGCACGAAATGCCATTGTTTTGTAAAGACTCAAGAATTGTTAATGTTATTATTATTATTATTATTATTATTATTATTATCATTATTATTATCATCATTATAATATTGTTATTAGTGTTATTATAACCACAACAACAACAATAATAAGAATAACAATAATAATAATACAAATTTCAATGGCTTGTAAAAGCGTTTCGTAAAGGACTGGTTATAAGGGACATCTGGAACGAGGCGTTCCAGATGTGCTCAGTAACCACCAACGTTGTCCGTTCTGCACATATTATACTTAACAGCCTACAGAGACTTTTAGAGACCCCAATACAGAGATAACATGAGCTAGGTCTGGATGATAGGCGTTAGCTGAGACTCTTTATTCACTGTTCCGGCCAAATAACGGTATCGTTCAGGATTTTACACCTGCTACATCTGTCCTACTGCCTCGCCTGCGTGCAGAGGTTCTTACCCAAAAGAGCAAGAGCGGTTCCTTTCAAAGACAGACATGTTCCAATTGTGCAATGAGAATCCCATAAATTGCAGATGAGCCCGAAGCGCTGTGGGTACTGCTGACTCCAGGAGACGAAGCAGGGCTCGATCGTGTTCACGCGACACTGAACGGGGTTTTCTCCCGATTTCTTCTGGTTCTGTGCTTCTGGACGTAAGAGCTCTCAAAGAGAACCCAGCGCCACCAGCTGGAGGGACGCGTGATCACCAGATAAGTCTAGGCAGCACCAGATAAAACAGCTCAGGCTCTTTTTGACCGGAGTTTTTCTAGAACTTATGAGCATCAAGCATCAAGAACTTATGAGCATCAAGCACTTATGAGCAACACCTTAATCAAATGACTTGATACAGAACAAGCCGACCTATATGTTACTAGAGCAAATATGTACATTCCATAAATAGGACCTAAAATGTAAAAGCAGTTAATTATTTTGTTGAACATACTGCTGACTTATTGTCCATTATATTTTTGTATATTTTGTATTGGCTTTATATAT
>JBBIGA010000022.1:6683797-6694229 GCA_037576975.1 Alestes dentex | reverse complement strand
GAGAGAGAGAGAGAGAGAGCAGGGTTGGTTGTCACACAGTTAGTTAGGTTGTCACAGTTATCATATCTCAGCCATTAGAAGGTGCTGATCAAAACCCTTGTCACAGAAATGTTCGTAATTAATGTCAGAGGTCATCTTGTCAGTAGAGGTGAAAGCAGCATAACATTGAGGTGAGACAACTTTATTTGTTTTTGAGGCATCTCATGTTTTTCTTCTAACTCATTACACTATGGGTTGACAGTAAAATAATCCTGTTCTGATCCTCTGTGTCCATTGCTGACAGTCTAAAGAGAGAGCTACAATTTAGTTAGGTTTTTTCTTAACTAGGCTAATACATGTGGGGACTAGACTCCAAAAGAGCTAGAAAATGTCAGTTGGGGTAGGTTGTCACATTTTTTTCGGGGTTGGTTGTCACGCATGCTACAGTGCATCATGTGCAAGGGGTGGGCCCACAAAGACTGCACACCTGGTCGGCCGGTTTATGTTTGTCAGAACTGTGATTCTGAGGTGGATAGTGATTGGTGAATGTTGATTAAGAATCATCCTTTCTTTAGGTCTGTGTTATGAATTATAGTGTAGTTGCCCCTGTTTTCTGTATTTTTGCATGAGTTATGCTGCTTGTTTGAACTTCAGTTTGAGAAGAAATCGAGTTTCTTCAGACTTCATAGAAGTAGTAGTAGTTTCCATAGCCTGAGGTGTTTTATGCATTTTACATTTACATGCTTGAATATAAAAAGTCTAAAAAGGAACCAATGAAACTTATTTGATGTTTTTATACACACGCGATGTGTTTTGTTTCATATTTCATTGAAAATAAACATTTTGTATCATTTTTAAAAAGGTCTATATTTTTTATTTTTTTACCATTAGAATAACACAGGGACAGCCAACCCCACAGGGTGTGACAACCGACCCCGCTATGGGGTTGGTTGTCACATCTGCACAAGGCGCCTTTGACAGCCCATATCTTTTGAAGAGAATGGATTCTACCAGAGCAAGGTCTATCCATTTGTACCTGACACATTAAGTATTAATTGATTGTGTACAGAAAGGGAGTTCTTACTATACACATGCATTAATTTATATTTTTACACCTCTCTTTGCAGCCTTCGTACCTTCTAAAAGTTAATTTAAGATCGAGGAAAGATCACAAAGAAGTTTATTGTTAGCCTAAACAAGAACACAAGACATACCTATTTAGTTGTCCTCATGGCTACATGCTTTAGACAAGTTCAGTCTGGCAGTGAAGCTGTAGCCTCCACAAATGTAAAAGATAAATAGCAATTTACATGCACATGAACTCCAGAGGGCGCTGTGCACCACTAAACCCTTTTTTTTGCGTCCTCAGGACCAAAGAAGTTCATGTAGAATAAGTTGTTCAGTACTAGTGCCCTAGAGTGCATTTATGAATACACTTCTACATATTATGCACACCCATACTTTCCAAAAAGTCCCAGTAAATAGTTATTTAAAGTTTTGCCAGGGTTCCAAGAAGCTACTGTAAGAAAAGTCTTTGCCACCTCAAAGACTATTGTGTAGCTACATTATTCTTGCAGCTACAGTGCAATAGAAGCATGTTTTGGCCAGTCAACTATGTTTGAGGTCAATTGTGAGAGGAAAAGTATGTAATTTTCTAATCACTTTAGGGCTCACTGCAAACACGTGTGCATTCTAATGCTTTAGAATCAACTCACTAAGTGACTTATGAAATTAGCTAGAGAGTGTGAGGCCAACTAGAAGTTGCTTTTGGTGGTTTGTGTTTGGTCTGACTGGCACTTCAGGGCTGTAGGAAGGGATCGGCAGCTGGCCTGAAGACACTGGTGAAGAAGGCCCACAAGCACGACTGCAACAGGCAGCTGTCACAATTCAATTAGTGAGTCATGCCCTCCCAGCCATAGGGGTTGATTCCAAATGTCGACTTCTCTGTCATCTTTAGTACATGAGGGTGACGTAAGGCTTTGTAACTGGTAAACAGATCATTTCTTATCGGCACAAAGTTGCCTTCAATCTCTTACTCTCTCCTCTCATCTCTCACATTGCTTGTCAGGTTTGATCGAGAGGCATGTCCACAGCAGGCTCCCATCAGAACGATCATGCTTTGAAGTGACTCAGAAGCTTCTACATGCCACAAATGTTTCAGTCTAATATGTGATGGAATCATGGTCACATTCCTGTGTGCAACCAAGTGACTGGTGCTACACTTGTGTTAATATTTGTTTGCAACTAAAAGGAAGTCAGCACATCCACCAGCTGTAACATTAAAACCACCTGCCTAACATTGTATAGGCCCCCCCTGTGTAAGTCCTGCAGATGTTCAAGCGAATTGAGATTTGTGGAATCTGGAGGCCAAGTCCACACCCTGAACTTGTCATGTTCCTCAAACCATTCCTGAACAATATTTATAGCGTGACTAGGCACACTGTTCTGCTTAGAGAGGCCACTGCTATGAGGAATACTGTTCCCATGTACTTGGTTTGCAACAATGTTTGGGTGTTACCTGTTCAAGTAACACCCTCATTAATGTTAGGACCCATAGAGCATCTGGATGCCATTTTTCCCCGGTAAGCAACACACACACACACACACACACACATCAGACCAGAACATCTTCTTCCATTTCTTGATGGTCCTGTTCTGATGCTCATGTGTCCATTGCTGACATTTTTGGCCAGACACAGGGGTCAGCACTGTTTAGCACCGTGACCATACACAGCAATCTGCAATGCACAGTGTGTTCTGACAGCTTTCTAATAAAGGCGGCATAACCTTTTTCAGCAGGGAACAGACCAGACAAGCTAGCTTTCACTCCCCCATGCATCAATGCCTTCTGTGCCTGTGACCCTGTCACCAGTTCTGTGGTTCTCCAAAAAACTGAAGTAAAATTAACAAAAATTTCATTAAAAAAATAAATAAATAAAACAGCAGCGATATTGAGCACTGGTTTGAAGATTAAATGAAAAAGGAATAGTTAAAAGGAAAAAAAAATTCTCCTTGATGATTTATCTTGCAAACATTGATTAACCCTAACAGGTACTGGATAGTTACAAATTATACTGGGCTGCTGAAAGGAGTGGTTTGGAAATGAATAAAATAAACTGACATGAAATCAGTATTGTATTATTTGTATTTATTCTAATGTTTATGAATGCTTATAAATAATTGCAAACAGGAAGAGGTATGAGAGTACTGGTATATTACTGTCCCCAAAATGTTGGTCCCTACATGGCTTTTTATTTTTAATTACATTTTACAAAAAATAATCCAGAAAACAACTTTTGCTTTTGCTTATTTTGTAATTTTGTCTACCGTACTGTGAAAGAACAATCAAGACATCTTAAGAAGTGAGTTTTATTAATCACACACATATATTGTCTACAGCTCAAGAATTCACACATGATTTATTTCAGCCCCAGAGCAACACGGCATTACGTGAATTCAGTGAATGAAAACTTACTCCAAAAGTAAAAAGGAGAGAATATGTGAACTTGACCTTTACAGAACTTTGCCACCAAGGACTGGGTGAGGAACAACGCTGAAACTGGAGATAATGCTCTTTTGGCAGTCAGTATTTGGTTAAGCTCTCTACTCCATAAAAAATACTCACTTATTTCTCACTACCATCTCAACAATCCAGTAACACAGTATTATGTTTAGTAGTATAAATGTCCAAAATGCCACTATCAAATCAGTTTGTCCCACTGTACATTTCAAGTAGTTTTGTGTGAAGTGAAAAAAATGCACGTTTTTCGCTGAGTGTGTATTTGTCAGATTAATAGTAGTGCTCCGTGCTTTGTGGAACATTACTTGACTCTATATTTATGAGGCACTAAAATGTAATAGATCTCTATTTCTATTTCGGTGACAAAAGGTCATTTTCAAAATAACGCACAACAAAACTGAAATCTATTTACAAAGTACAGAAAGTCAGATATGTACTGTCTATCAGAATAACCTAGTAGTGGTTTGCTGAGCACATAATACTATCATTCCTCTCAAACACCTGTTGTTGAGTGAATTTTTATATTAAAAGTATAATAAACTAATTCCAAAAAATATCTAGATTAAACAGTATCCAATTACATTTCACAGTACATAATAATTTAAAGTTACACTATTTTAGCCTCAGTATCATGGGACCACATTGGAAGGCACTTAAGAGGAATGATCAATGTTTCTTTATTCCAAACTAATCAACTGGAGCACTGTAAAAAAATCATAAACATTGTTCATTTTACATCAACTGTAACTGTATGAACTGTGAAAACTCAAATGTTGTTTCAGTTTCAGTTTGAATTGTAAGAACCATAAGAAATGCAGATAAACTGCTGCTAGAGATAAAAGTTAGCTAACACAATTAGCCGAACAGTGTTTAAGAAACAGGTCAAATGCAGCCTACAAGGCAGATCCTCTCTGTACCATGACCAGGCTTACAGTAAGTCCAAATTAACCATGGAAAGAGCCTCATATTTGCCTATATCTGGATGTTAACTGACCTTAACTGACCACTGACAGCTTTTTGTAAGCCAACATAAAAACCCTGTTTTATTAAAAAGTAATACTGAGAAAACACCTCATTTGAAGAAGAAAAAACACAACCTGGACCAACCTGGACAGTATATTCACTATGTACAAGATGAACAAAAAGCATAGAAGGACACTTAAAATCAAAGATACGCAGCACTGGCTGTTTACAGTGATTTCCAGCTTTTTGCTGGAGATTTTTAGTGTCTAACACTATCTACAAACACTAACATGGAACCTCTCACTAGCACTGTTTAGATCCCAGCAGTAAAGTAATTACAAGAGTAATACCTCTGAAAACTATATGATTGGATATGCTACTGAAACTCATTTGAAATCTAAATAGCATAACTACATATCAAAAGTCAAGTGTCTTGTTACATTGCAGGAATTTTAGGGATGACTACAGAGCAGTAAAAGAGGTTTATCTTTCTAACACCAAATTGGTCTAAAAATGTACTGGCTCCAATGTTAGTAATTACAAAAATTTAAAAAAGTAAACCTTTTTTTCTATAGGCATTTCAAAATATATTCCATCAAAAATATACTGACATGTTTAGCTGGTACAAAACAAAAGTTATATAAACAACACAGTTTAAATCAAAATGTTTACAATAGAAATTGATTGCTTTCAAATCTACTGAAGCCTTGGAATTTGTTAAGCTGTGAGGAATAACTATAAGCTGTTATTGAAAAGAAAGATAAACATTTTTGTTCAGTGATAAAAGGGATCAAAAAGTAGGTTTAAAGAGTCTAAAAGGAGTCTACTACAGAGGTTAATGCTTCTAGCTGGAAACAGGAGTTTGTGATAAATTGTCACCTTTGGTAAATATGTGTTGTTGCACACGTGCCATGAAACAAGGCACGTACCGTGGCAGCTAAAGTCTCTCCTCAGTGTGTGGGGGCTATGTCTGCAAAGTATTGCGCTCTCATTTGTCCAATGTGTTTCCACGTCTTTCTTGTCGCCTTACTCTGGCTCAGATGACAAATGAGGATTTGTGTCGGAAATCCCCCTGAAAGAGAGGAAGCCAGAGTGAGCAAGCGGTACAAGAAGAATTTCCCCATCTTCAAAATACTGGAAAAGACTGCAGTTCATCACCTCATCTTCTGTTCTGACATAGTCCACTCCGTCACCCTTCCCTGGAGTTTTGTAACTAAAACAAAAACACACAAGTGATCATTACTTTTGGCCTTAGGAACAAGTGGATCTGAACAGATCACTACTGTTAAATTCTATTTGACACATCAAAAAGGTAGCTAAAAATTGTTCTTCACTTATTCCTATCTTAGATTTAGTTGATTCGTTTTATGGTTTTTGTCTGTAAGCCCGGTCTCATTACCACATAAAATGGAACAGAAAGGCCTATCTCAAGTAACAAATTTACTACCAACTGGTGAGTCAATAAGCTGTCAATAGCTTAGTGTTGTCTGTGAATCTGGCTGAAATAGCAGTAAAGGCTCTCTTCTTTCATCACTTACTTGCTTCCTGTCTGCTTCTGGCTGGCAAAGTAGCCTCTTCTGTATGCACAGCAGATGCCCACAGTTATACACAAGAGAACCACCACTACCACCAGCACACCGAGGATGATGCCAGCAACGTTAATGTCATCTTAAAAGAGAGGGATTGAGTGCATTGAGTGCATTATGAATGCTAGGAGGAAACTATGAATGTCATATTTATATTTATTTTTATGAGAGTATAGCTGATCTCAGTAAGAATAACTTACAGACTTCCATCATTTGAGGACCACACTCAGAGACCCCTGCCTCATTTTTGGCCCTACAGTAGTACTCTCCAGCATCCTCTTTCCTTACAGCACTGAATTTCTGCAGGGGCAATGAAAAAACATGACCCTCAACACTTGAGTCTTTGTGAGCATGCTTGAATTCATTTCCTGCAGTGCACATACATGCCACAAAGCACTGCTGAGACCTTTTGCTAAAAGGAGAAAGTCAAGCAGGTCAAGTGCTCCTATGAATGTGTACTTAAAAAACAAAAGGGCTCTACATCGCTCTATAACTGGGGCATTCAGTTCTGGCCCTGGGTGGTCTTTGTCCAGTACATTTTGGCATGTTCCCTGCTCAAACACACCTGATTCTGACAGATTGCAATACACTACAGGAAGTTTTAGAGGTGATATGACATTTATTGCTTCCTTGCACCATAAGAGAGGAAATCACTTGTTTGACTGATAGAACGTTCATAGATCATGGCACCCAAAAGGAGAGGAACTGAAGAAGGCAGAACGGTAATACAAAAACAGTTGATAGGCTGTCCTATTACAGTAAAAATTGCTAGTTGGAATGGAAATATTATTGGTCTTCCAGCAAAGCACCCTGCACTACAGACTGTGTCCAGTCTGATAGGGAGTGTGGGGGTCAATGAAAACCAGGGCAAGCTTTAGAGGTCAATGTGAAGGTTGACTGCCCAGGACGGGCAACTAAGTGTGAATGGCAGAGCACGGCTCTCTGGAATGTGCAAGTTAGGACAGCAGATTCCCCTCGTGGCTGGAGCCATCACACATCAACTGACTCCCTAAAATATCCCTCCTCCAAGCCCGGCGCCAGGGCCTGTGCCCCTCGGCCGCATCCTGTATAGCCCCCACACTCACCAGTGTGCCTGTCTCCCCGCTAAGCACATAAGATGAATTGAAGAACTTGGGGCTGCTCTTGGGGTCCTCTGGGATCTCCTCCTTGTTTCGGAACCACTGGTATTGAGACTTAGGGAAGCCCTCGTGCTCCACACAGGACAACTCAGCTGACTTTCCAACTGGAACTGATTTGGGCACAGAACATGTGGGAACCACCGGCTTCACTGCAACATAGCACAGAACTCAGTAAATTTAAGCCTTGGATTAGTTTTTATCATCATGAGTCTTTTTATTGTCAGTTCTACACTTATTTGACTAGCCAAATGGTATAAGACAAAGTATTGGTTTAACTTCATAGCCAAGAATGAAATGTTATACCAGCATGATGTTCCATACTGAATAAAAACGACAAACAGGGCACAGCTGTGTCTAGTGCCAGGTATTGTTAATAAATTAACGTGACTACAGATTCGCTCTTGATTAAAATCTCATTAGAATTACACCATTTCTCTTGGTAAACTAATTTAAACAGAAGTTCAAAACATCAAAAGTGCACAGCTCATATGGAGCATCCTCACATTCACGCAGCACAGTGAGCCATGTGTCCAAATGTTCCAGGCTTTAAGGACCCAAGGCTGTCTAGAACAGTGCTCTTTCCCCTTTTAGCTTTCTGATTAAACTCAGCTGCAGTTTCACAGATTTCCCCATATAGCCCCGGACACGCCCAAGCTGAGGCAGGCCAGAAAGCATCCTCGAATGTACGCCAAGGGCGGGTAGGACAGAGTGCTCCGGCTCAGCTTACAACATTGCAGCTCAGTGAACATTAACAACACCATTTCAGAGAAGACAAACACTATCCCATTAACTACCAATGGTGTGGTCAAGAGACTCAGGGGTACCTCAGTAATAATAACATTATTATTACATAGAGGGCTGACCTGTAATGTTTTATTAAACACAATAACTGAGTGGAAAAACAAATATAAAGTAAATTAAGCAGAAAATCTGGAAAGCCAACTGAGCGATGGCACAGAAGAATTTGATTCCTTAAAGATGAGTATTTATTGTAAATTACAGAACATTATGTGCAAAAAACAAAACATAAACATTCTTTAGCATTTAAAATATTTTCCAATGAACTTTACAAGTGGAGGTCCTTTAAACTTTAAAAAGATTCTTCACACTCACAGAATATAAGTATTTCAGACATTATATATCATATATAGAATATATATCACATATAGAAGTTCTTTTCAGAATCATTCATTGAAAAGTTCTATAAGGAACTAAAATTTTTCTTCAATGGCATCATGCAATTTTAAGAGTGTAGTCTTAATTTTAAGAGTGTAGTCTTATAGTAGTTTGCTCCAAGTGCTGTGCCAATTGAATATCCATGAAGTTGACAGCATTGTTACACTGTATGGTTTCAGCATAATATTTATAAGCTATGCTCAGATGTCTCATATATACGAAGAAATACTAATTTTGGGATTACTCTGGTTTACATGTTCACATACCACAATATACCAGTACTATTAAAATAATTTATTTATTCCAACATATAGTCAGGAAATGCATATTTCATCTGTTGTTTACATTGCCAAGCATATGATTTGTTTCCAAGCATGATCAATTTTAATGATCATGGTCCTGACTTTTTAAAATAGTTCTTCAATGCTTCATTAGTAAAAGCAATATAGTAACATCAGTGCTCGATTAACTGTTTAAATGCTTATGTCTCTTTGAGTGCTTAAATGTCTCTTCTCTGTGATGGAATCCCTGTTGTAAATGGTTGTTTATAGAATTATTTTTATTTTTATTTTTTTTTATAAATGTGTTCTTCCATTATTCAAGATTCAAGATATCTACCACATACACAGTTATATATGAACACGGACAGTGAAATGCAACTCTGAATCTGAGAAATGCCTGAGAAAATGTAAAATAGAATAAATTGACAAATGTTCATAATTTTTTTGTACTATAAGTTTTGCTGAGACTGTGCTTTGGTGGTGTCACTCACCTCTTATGTTGAGGTTTATTAAAATCTCATCAAAAGTTTTATGGTCATCAGGGGCGGTGACCTCACAGCGGTAGAGTGCAGTGTCTGATCTTGTGGCATTAAGAATGACCAAAGTTGCAGGCTCTCGAATCTTTGCTCTGTTCTCCAAGTCACCTAAGGGAAATAAACATCACTAACAAATGTCCTGTTGATAATAAAGCATGCACTTTCCTACTGCACATCTATAGCTGCAAAATGAGACAGGTTAACAATCCTTCAGCAATAATAGCCAATCTTCAAAACAGCATTTGAACACAGATAGAGATCCAGTATGACAGTGAAGTATCCAATATAAAATGGTTTATTGAGATTACCTGCTATTTGATTCCTAAAATAAACATAACTTGGCTTTCCATTCTTAATCTTCTTCCATTCTATCCTGGGATTGTTTGTAGAGATTGATTCGATCAGGCAAGACAACTCAATTGCTAGATGAAAAAAGAAAGAAAGCTTGTATAAAAAGTGTGCATGGTGTCACCAGAAGCTTCCAGTATCAGAAAATCCTTTAGTACCTGCTCCTCTGTGATGCTGAAAAAAACAAACCATCTCTCAAACTTACTTTCAAATTCGTTGCCCCATGGCGAATCATTTGTACTTTTCAGTATCACGGCCAAGATGCTGACATAGCCTGTGATGAACATGAGAAGGAGAGAATTAGCACCACTGTTATATTTGACAGTTTTTCCCTTGCACTGTGACAGAAGGTTACATGACTATGACGAGTGAAATCATTGAGGTTGAGAATGCTGGTATCAACTGAGCAATTGGGAATATCATACCAGTAGACTCTTCCAGAAATTCCTGACACTAAATTAACACTGAGCCCCAGTGCCTAGAGCCTGAACCCCACCCTTACACATTCTTTACATCCTTTTGACCTTATAGCAGATCCATTACCAGCCATTTTTAGTTTAGCTCCAATAGCCACTGTTGTTGATGAACAAGGGCCCGGCATAGGCTGCTAAACATCCAAATGCATGAACGTATGTAACCCTTTCGCTTAAAACCACATCATGTCACTGCCAAAGTGAACTATGACCACAAAGACAGCAAAGTTCCTATACTTTGATTACTGTACCAGTAGAACATTGATGTCAAAATAAAACCCTGTATCTTCATCACAGCAACTTTTCAGAAGGAAAACTGAGCCTGATAAACTTTATCATCCTCTTTATCTTATTTGAATCAGAATCAGAATCAGAATCAGAATCAGAAAACTTTATTTATCCCGGAGGAAATTGTTTATGTGGTGACTGCC
>JBBIGA010000022.1:6656227-6677613 GCA_037576975.1 Alestes dentex | reverse complement strand
CTCTCTCTGCCCTATCCTACTCTCTCTCTCTGCCCTATCCTACTCTCTCTCTCTGCCCTATCCTACTCTCTCTCTCTCTGCCCTATCCTGCTCTCTCTGTCTGCCCTATCCTACTCTCTCTCTCTCTGCCCTATCATACTCTCTCTGTCTGCCCTATCCTACTCTCTCTGTCTGCCCTATCCTACTCTCTCTGTCTGCCCTATCCTACTCTCTCTCTCTCTGTCCTATCCTACTCTCTCTCTCTCTCTCTGCCCTATCCTACTCTCTCTCTCTCTCTGCCCTATCCTACTCTCTCTCTGCCCTATCCTACTCTGTCTCTCTGCCCTATCCTACTCTCTCTCTGCCCTATCCTACTCTCTCTCTCTCTGCCCTATCCTACTCTCTCTCTGCCCTATCCTACTCTCTCTCTCTCTCTCTCTCTGCCCTATCCTACTCTCTCTCTGCCCTATCCTACTCTCTCTCTCTGCCCTATCCTACTCTCTCTCTGCCCTATCCTACTCTCTTTTTTCTGCCCTATCCTATTCTCTCTTTCTGCCCTATCCTGTTCTTTTTTGCCTCCTCCCCTCTCTCTGTCACATTCTGTTCTTTCTCTCTGTCCTATCCTGTTCTCTCTCTCCCTCCTTCTGTTTTCCTTTTCTCTACCATAGTCTGCTCTTTCCTTGTCTCTCTCCCACTGGAGCTCCTTGTTAATCTTAGTGTAATGCTCTGATAAAACCCAGGCATTACAGAACCGAATAATAATACAACAGACAGCAGAGAGAGTGAGAGGCAGGGCCAGAGAGAGAGGACCATTTCTCTGATGTTACTCTTTGTGTTCATCTGCATAGAAGAAGAAACCCTGCAGACAAGACAATAAAAGCTAAAAATGTCTGTATGACTACTGGTCATACAATTGGTCGACAAAATTTGGCACGGAAAATCAGATCAACTCTCTGTAGAGAGTGGACATCACCAAAGAGCATGCCTCCGAATAATGGGCCACAGAAAATGGAGTGTAGGAGCAAAAGTTACTCTGCAGAAGAATCCAGATTCATGGGCCCACTTGGCTGAGTCCACAGCTCTGAGCTCAAAACTGCCACACCCATCACCAACATAAGATCTGTAATCAGTAGAGGGAGAGGGAAAGGGGGTGGGATGAAGGCAGGCAAGTGGAAGAACTGAAGCAGATTCCGCCTCCATGAAGCTTGTCAGGAAGCATTCAACACATCCAGTTCACTCAGCAATGCATGAAGTGGATAATATTCCTTGTTATTTCTAAACCGCTGCATTGATTCAGTTCCACTAAGATGAGGCCTGTGCTCTGGCTGGAATATAAAAGTGCTCAAGGAGTCATTTGTTACACACCCCAGTCTTGTCTGTCACTTTAACTGGACCAGATGAGCTCAGCAACACTTTATATCAACCAGAATTGTACATTTTTAACCTTAAAAAAAGGCTTTGATCCAAGAAACTTCACCCAGATTTCACCCTGATACAATTTGACTGCTTTGCATTTGAATGATTCAGAACTATTTTAAAAACACTACATACCAAGAGTGTAACAATACCCACATGCAAGAATGTGATTTTACACATGATACTGGGTTCTTGATTCAATATTCTCTAAATATTACATTACCAAAATCTGATGAAAGATTTTGCACACCTTACTAATGCAATGAGCTGGGAGACAAAAGGAGTGCTGGAGTGGGTTGTTGACCAGTGCCTGTCATTTGCAAACATACAGCATTCAAAATACTGCACTTTAGACTAGGGTAAAGTTTGTGTTTGTTGTCTAATGAGTGATATCAATGTGGTATATTTTGCACACTGCACACGTTTTGCCCATGTTTTACATTTTCTCTCTCGTTCCCACACTTTATTTATTATGCTTGTACTCTTTCTTGTGCTCTTTAGTTTCTCTCTTTCTTGAAATGTTAGCTGTGTTTGGCTTAGTTCTGGAGCTTTAGGAGTGGGTGAATAGGGTTGCAAACGGGCAGAAAATTCCTGGTAAATTTCCAGTAAATTTCCAGAAACTTTCCATGGGAACTTTAGTTCAGGAATTTTGGAAATATTCCAAATTGAAAACTTTCCACAGGAATTTGGGAAATTTATGGGAATTAATGAGAATTAACTGGATATTTTGGATAATTTAAAGAAAATGAGTCATGTACAAACATAAATATAAACATTTTGTTTTGTCATAAACAGATATGCACACAAAAGGATACTATTAAAAAACATGATGCAGATTTACTTGTAAGTAGAATATTATCAGTGTTTAATTAGTTCACTGAACATGAATGTTGAGTAGAACATTAAAATATTACAGCTCTCCCTTTCATATGTAAAATGAAAGGAACTCACATTCCCTCCAAAAAGTCCAATTCAAAATGCAAAATGAAAGCAGCTTTCCCTTCCCAAAAAAGTTCCATTCAGTATGTCAAACAAAAGCATTTTTCCTGAAGCTTCTCAAGCCTGGTTTCTGCATGTTCTGCATTTTTGCCAAATACTTTCAGGCTTCTTCCTGGACCTCAATATCCTCAGTATTCACTTCTTCAACTTCTGACTCTTCATCCTCTTCAGTGTCAGTGTCCAGCCTTGCTCTGTGTCAGGCTCAAAGAGCCCTAGGTTTGCCCAGATGGCCACTAGCTTGATGTGAATCTTCGTGCGTGTTCCCAAACAGTGGCCAGTTGGCTCAGAAGCAACTGATGTTGGTGGGATTTGGAGGAGAATGGAGGCTATAGGTGCAAGGGCCTCAGATCCACAAAGTCCCTTCCACCAGGTGGATGCAGGTATGTGCTGGCTTGACTGCCAGATCCCATCCCCTTGCCAAAGGGCTTGCTTGGTACAGTATTTCACCAAACTGCCAAGAACTTTACCTGCATCAAGCCCCAGGTGGTTAGACAAGGTAGTAATAACTTTGGAAGGGCTGTTGATCTCCTCTCCAAAGAGTACGCTTTTGTCATACTTTGGGTCCAGCATGTATGCTGCTGCATGTACTGGCTTCACGCAGAACTCCTGGCGCTTCTCCACTGATTTGACCACTGTTGTTTCTTCTGCTTTGAGTAGTAGGGAAGTGGGCAGGACTTTTAGGATTTCTTGTTTGATTTCAGCAAAAAGACACTGGACATCTCATGCCATGCCATCGTCACCCTCTATCTTGGCAACTGCAGCTGCTATGGGTTTGAGCATTGTCAGGCTGCTGGTCACTCTTTCCTAGAATACATCATCTAACAGGATTCTCTTGATGTCACTTTCAATGCCTGCAGTATGGGATATGGCCATCTCTTACAGGGACTCCTTTCCTTAATGACAAACCCAGCCCATCATGTGATGCTTGGGACTTTTTCGTTTTGTTTTGAGAGGTACATGACTGAAGCTACTTGTTTGCCCTTCACATATTTTACTACTTGCTTAGCCCTCTTGTATAGTGTGTCCATCTTCTTCAGTCGCATGATGTCCTTAAAGAAATTATTAAGAGTGTGGGCAGCACAGTCAATGGTTATTATATGAGGGTAGGTTTCCTCCACTTGCATCCAGGCCACCTTTATGTTTGCAGCATTGTCAGTAACAACTGCAAAAACTTTCTGGTCCAGGTAATTAATGACTGCTTTCAGCTAATCAGCAATGTAGGAGACCTGTGTGTTGGTTGCCCATTGTGTCTACACAGGCTGAGGGGTGGCAACAATCTAGTTTATAATTCCCTGTCCCCCAACATTTGACCACCCATCAGAGATGAGTGAAATGCAGTCTGCTTTGTCAACGGTTTACTTCACCTTTGTTTGTACCCTGTTGAACTCTTCATTTAGCAAATGACTATATAGTGCATGTTTTTTACCAACTATATTTTATGTTTCAAAACTTCCAGATTATTCCTGTTGATTCACATTAATTCCCATAAATTCCCATGGAAAGTTGCCAACTTTGAAAGTTCCCTGAATTTTGCAACTCTATGGGTGAATGATAAAATGGAAGCTGTGTGTTGGTAGAAATGCCTCAGCAGATGTGTCATTTTCCTACACGTCTTAACATGTGAACATGAGTGACTTTAAAACAGGGAGGCTTACAGTTGGGCGGATGCTGTTCTCTGCCAGGTACAATCCGCAATTCCACAAATCTCACATTTTTGTAGTGTTAAATTAAAAGTTTATTTATCCTATAAAACAATGCTCTTCCTTCAGTGAATTTAGTACATATTTAGTAATTTTTCCATTTTTTACATCACACTCGTTTCTGCCTTTGTGACAGAGCTGTTGCTTAGTGACTTTGGTTTCTGCTGCTAGGTTTCATGAGATTTATTTCCAAATACACCCATCAATGCTTAAAGTCCCCACTGTACACTGTTACTGAACATAGAGATGTGAACAGAGAAAGTACTTATACAACAGCCCAAAATGGACATAAAAACAACACGCTACATTCTGTATATTTAAAACTAGTCTGAGAAATTACTTTTTTTTCAAATAATTATCCTGTGTTCTTATCCTATAAATTTCCTGTTTTATGGTCAGATATTTGCATTTGATTAAAATGGACTCCAACACTCCAAAATCAATAAACAACGTATGACCTTCAGGATATGCATTTTTATGACCTCATGCATGTTCACACCCCAATATAAACTGTGGTTTGTCCTCTCTTACAGCAGCCAACTGCTTTGGAAAGAAGCAGGAGCGGTGGTAAATCCTCCTCCTCTGACCCTCTGGGAACCCCTGTGCCTCATCTAGGAGGACATTTTATTATACTGGCCTTTCAGATTGTTACCACACTTGCACACACTCACTTAGGCAAGAATTTCCCCCAGCATACCAAAGTGTTGAATATGGAACATTAGGCAATAACTGGACCATCAATAACAAGCATGTATAACAACGAATGAGAGGTTAAAAAATCCCATAGAATGGTAATTTGCTCAAAAATGTTTTATCTTCAAAAAGTTTTGAAGATAAAACATTTTTGTAGTGCTAGCTCCTCCAGTAATTGACAAAGTGGTGTGCGAATCCTAGCTCGCCCCTAAACAAATAGTCTCCCCAAGAGAGGCCACCTGTCCCATGAGAAGGAGAAAAGAAGCTTAGCTGCTACCAAATTCTCTTCTAAAAAGTGTTGACAATAAGAAAGTCTTAGCTTAGCGTACATGAGCTGCTTTTCACAGAGGACTGCTTCATGCCTGTACTCCGGGCGTGAAGCAGCAGAGAACCTGAATCTGAATGAACAACAGCTTATTACTCAACACTATATAATGGAGATGAACACTTTAACTGCAATTAGATATGCACATTTTTCTTCCAAGCATCTGAATATTCCAACAAGAAAAAAAAATGTTATGCAAATTAGAGATCTGTACCTAATGGGTCAGATAATTACGTGACATATCTTTGTACTTTACTGCATTTCACTATGGAAATTTGACAGTTTTATCTAAAATTGCTTTATGTGCTTTATTGTTTTAACTTCAAATGTTCATTTTTTTTGTAAATAAGTCCACACATCCACTTTTTAGGCTCGAATCTAATGTTCAAGATGGGCCAATTTATGAGCTCTGCATTTTTAAGGCCAGAACACAAGGACTGGACATAACAGAAAAAGACCTTACAACCCTAATGAACTAAAGTAAAAGGGGTGAGTATGTTCTAGATTCTCTCAATAATGTTTGTTAGTTTGTCCAGTCAGAACAATTTTGCCCTTCAGGTTAAATTTCCTCATTTAAAACTTATTAAGACAGAACAGACGAATATTATAGTAATCTCACATTTTCAGTAGAAAAAAATATTAATTGTTCAGCCTTAAAAGATCATATATTAGAATGCCTATGCACATCTTTACAATTAAAAAGCTGAGGTAGTCATTGTTGAGAGACTGAAGAAGCTCTAAAACATTCCATTTCTCATGTTTTTAATGAAAATGACCTTCTGTTTGGATTTGTAACTCATAACATCTCACATTCCCACACTTAATACACTCTTCCTGGGTGGAAGAGAGAGAATGAAGAAAGCACAGCAGAGAATAAAGCACTTTTCTGGCCTTGGCGCAGCCATAACACTGGTAGTAGTCCTTTTATATGTTGACTGGTTTTTATTAAGCTGATGAGAAAAACTGCACCACCACTGATCAAACCATTCCCACTGTGACATTAATTTCACTCTAATGAAACAAAGACAATAGAGTGGCTTCTTGTCTTTGTATAATTTACACAGACAAGAACCTTGAAACACAGTTTCGAAAAGGACGAGGAGGCTTTGTAGTTCTCCCTAATTCTAGACTGACTAAAAATAGCCCCTCTTCACAAAGATAAGGCAATCTCTTCAAAGAAAATACCTCAGACATTCCTACAGCTGCTGACCAAATGTCACTAAGCTTCACTTCAAAGAGGGAGCGGAGGACAAGGTGGCAATCCCTCTTAAGTGCAGCTCCCTACAAACACAATACAGGGCCGTACTGAGAGTAGCGCGAATTGTATACAAATGGCACATATTACATCACAGGATGAATCAAACAAGGGTTAACCAGTTACTGAAGTGTGCCATGTGCACTGATGTTCATGTGCATTGTGTCCAAATCTGGCATTTCATTGATGCAGCTCACTTTTAGCTGGAGGAGATCTTGCTGCAGTCATCCTGTCAGCATCTGCAATAATGCAGTAGGTTTTCTCCATGGCAAGCATCAGGAGAACGGCTTTGATAGAAGGCCTCTGATCCATCCAGGTCAAAAACTAAGCTCTATGAGAGCCAATCAGAGGGGGGCAGTGGTGTCACAGAATGCCTGGGAACATGTCACTTTGTGTCAGTGTTAGAGTCCGCAGCAGGCCGGTTCCACTTGTCCTCCAGTCAACTTGAGCTCACCAGAACAGCGAAGAGAGCGAACAAGTCACAAATCACACCTCACTTTCACTATGCCCTAATCAACTTGCTGTAAAGCACCAGGCTTCCTGTTCAGGTGAACCCCTGGCCGGTCAGCTGTGATTTCATCCCTGAATATGCTTTTACGCATGCCCACGTTTCAGTTCCGTCTTCTCATAACTCCTGGTAAGGTAATGGTACACCTATTTTCCTTTCGCTAACAAACACTAGAAGGCAACTGTAATAAAAATGTTTTCTGAAAATACAACCCCAAAACTTCTCCCTCTACAGCTGAACTGCAGCCAGCTCTTAATTAAGGCAATTCAGATTTGTCAACATGGTTTAGGCCACAGACTGTCTTACTGCAAACCCTTAAATAAACTAAACATAGTGTACCTGAAGACTGCAGGCAGTTTACACAGTAGTCTTTTCATAAATTCCAATGTGTATCAGCCACACTGACCTCATAGCTGCGGTGCTAAACTGAAGGAGCTTATTTGATTCATATTGTACTGATTAATACCTTAAAACTATATGAGCTACATATTACTTTGCTAACATTAATAATTCATAGCAGTTTCATAATAAGCTTTAAAATGAACGGAATGATTAGTCTTCAGTTTAAGGGGTTAATTAATCCCATGTCAAAATACAAAAACGTCATCTTTTGAATCACGCATTAAAATATGTAACAGGAAAGGGAATTTCAAAGGCCACTGAATAGTGAATCCCCCTGCGTTTCACATGCAGCTGACATGAAATGACCCGGGCTTGATAAGAACGCTCTATTTTCCAGCAAAAATAGACCCCTTGTTTGGCATCACATTGTTGTAACATTCACTCTCATGAATACAGAACCTTTGTTTTGTGACACAGTTTTAAACAGTGGCAGTGTGTGAAAACTAAATTAATCAAGTGCAGAGTTTGATGAATACTGTGAATGAATGAAACTATACCAGATTTTAACAAAGACAAACGGACAAAACTCTAGCACTCTGTGAATCATAAGGAAAGGTGTAACAGAAAATAAGTTAAACCTAAACTAATGGCTTTACAGACCGCACTGAATAAAGTGAAACTCTGGGTTGATTCAAATGTCTTGGATTTGTGGATTTTCAGTGAAAATCTGCTACAAAGAATCTTGCCCTTTTCACCTCTGTAATGCCTGGTCCAGTGTGGCAGGCCGCTGGTGCTGGTATTAGGCTGTTCTGGCTTGGACTGCCGGGTTTGCTCCTAAATGCTTGGCGTTGAGGTGATATTTTAGAATTGATATACATCAATAATACAAAAATTCTTTATTGCATGAATCGCAGAGAACGATACTCCTATCAACCGTTCCATCTGTCTGTTTTTAAACGGAAACTTTCCATTCACTGGGCCAAGCAGCGTACTCCTTCCATTTTTTTTAACACGTTATTTTTTTCTGTGATTAATTTATCGCAATTAACGCATTATTTCGACATCCCTTGTTATTTTATTGAAAAGATATGTCTGCTGTAAATGCAACTGGTTTGCACACGGATATGTAGAAGCTAGAATTGTTGCACTCAGAAAACTCAAATTAATGAAGATCGGACTGGATATTTAGGCCCTTGAATTATGCTAACATTTTGCTAACGGATAATATCAAAAATACTTTTAAATGCAAGTGACCATTCTGTCATATGTGAACACGCCACAGCCCACTGTGTGAACAGCACAAAATTCTTCCTCTGTATTTAAACCCATTCACCAAGTGAAACAAGGGGCAGCCAGGAACACGGGGAGCAGTGTGTGGGGACGGTACCTTGCTCAGGGTACCTCAGAGGTGCTTAGCAGTCCTGGGATTCGAATCTATGACTTTCAGATCACAGGTCAAATGCCCTACCCACTAGGCCACCAGCTAATGCCAATAATGCTAACAGATAATACAACCACCATGACAATTTTGGATGCACGTACACACTACTGAGGTACAAGTGCATGTACCCAAGTAGATGACCGAAACCAAACAGAAGAGAGCAACATGCTGGCAGTGGGGGTTTACTTTCTGTTTAAGATGAGCAGTAGTAAAAGTGCTAATATATATTAGGAGCAGGACTTGCCAAAGAGGTAATAATGTGATACTATCACAAATTTTGGGCCACGATTTATTATTATGATTTTTCAGTTTATACGATACAGCATGTTCTGTGATTTGATTCTGCAACACATTGTGAATTATTTCTTCAGTATTATTAATGCATTATATGTCATGAGGACAATAACACATGACACATTAACCTCACTTTAATCTTCCCATTTAATCTTCCCATTCACTGTGGTACAGGAGAACAACGAGGTCTCTCATCGACTTGTAGTCTTTAGAAGCATTGCTGTCAGAGTAGATGACCCAAATTCTGGTTTATTTTCTGAACTGTTGAAATCATATCACTGGATGTTATAAGTTTCTTTTCTATACCCACTGAATGTATTTATGGAGATACCCTTAAATTTTGTGACTGCATAACTGCATACAGTTGATTGAATGGTATGGAATAAGTGTTTGCCCGTATTCAAAAGGTTGTAGGTTCGAATCCCAGGACTGCCAGTGACACTGCCAGTGATTGAGGTACCCTTGAGCATGGTATCGTCCTCACACACTGTTCCCCAGACACTGCGTCACTGGTTCTCTACTGATTTACTCGGGTTAATGGGTTAAATCCAGATACAAATGTGACACAAATGTGTATATATATAGCAGCTATGAACGTAAGAAACATTGGATATGGGCACTGGCTACTCTTGGGAATAGCCTACAAGTCTTTGTGATTGTGGAAGACCAGGCTTCCGGTTAGTTTTGATTTTTCCTTCACTTTTTTTTTAGATATTAATATTGTAGAGTAATGGAGGAAATACTATACATAAACTATATCATGAAAAAAAAATAATAATAAATTTGCAGCTTTGGTGTCATTGTTATTGGTTTCAATACTGCCACTGGAAAAAAAAGCAGGCCTGAGAGTTATTCTTCAGAAGGGGTGAGAACAGGTTAGCGTTCAGGAAGCCTCTGCTATTTATAGCAGCTGTCAATGACAGCCAGAGACTGCACAGCCTACTAATTGGTTGCATTTGTAGGTAAGTCAGAGCAGTACATCTCTTACTGTGCCATTTGCAGGCAGCTAGGAGAATACACCATCCCCCTTAATAAGATCAATTTATGGCTTATTTTCCAGCCCCTCCACCTGAGGACGATACTGAAAGGGACACGAGCTAATGTAACCCAACAGACAGAAATTTTAAATGCTCTGAGGCACCACAGTATTTCACCACAGAAATAAATGTGGGTTTCTCTGTAAGAGATCCTGGGCCTCATTAAGCACAGAGCACTTTTGTTGGCCCAGCACAGAATTCAGTATTCTCTACGAAGCTGCCGTAGAAATCTGTAAATCGTGCTGCTCCCGTTGCCAGAATTAGCCGCTCACTGCTCTCAGCACAGATGGCATCAGCGTGCTCACTGCAAATGCCTCACATTCTCGTCCAAGCAGACTGACCTCTTCCTTAATCCTAATTAGGAATGCAATTTGCACCACAGCCGTTTCCAAGCGCCATGGAAAACAAGTGGCTGTACTTTACAGATAAAAACTTCCTTTATTGATTATTGATTACACCGTTTGACAACAGGAGATAGTAGGGTCATTTATGGTTCTTGATGACCTCTTTCCAGTGACGGATTATGGCCCACAATGAGGGTTAATACACTGACGTCATCACAGCTCAGATCTAGGCAAAATGTTCTTCCCAACGTGTCATGATAATACACAAAGGTTGAGTCAAATCCTCAAACAGAGTAGAGGAAAACAAGTGGAAACATAAAATAGCACAAGACTTTTTCAGTACCAATTTCCTTTTTTTCTTTAAAAACAACAAATCTTTAAAATGAGCATCTCCAAGCATTTATAGCGAAGTATGTGATAAGGCACAAGTGTGCTGTTTCATGCTAGATTTGTTAAAAGAACAGCTCGGATGAACACTTTTCTACTTTCATCGGATTTCGGCTGATATCAGCCTGATACTGACACCTCCAGCATGCTGTTTTTGGAAAAAGTGCTACATCATCCTGTTCACAGATGTATACATACATCTATTTTAAATTAAGTCAAATTTGTGTCATCATCTACATTTTTTGTCAGTCTGTTGTCTTTTAATGTTTAGCAGTTTGTATTTGTGTCTATTAATATTATTATTAGTTGTATATTTCACGCAATCTCAAAAGTCTATGGTGAAGAACCTTAGCAATGTATAGTTTTGTATTTCCCCTGCCCCAGCACCGCTGATTCCGCTGAACACACATTCACTGAACTCATCAATCGACTAATCTAGCATGTAAATTCAGGAAAAATGTCAAGCGGTGCCATGTTCCACTACTGATAATCCAGTAATGATGACCTACAACCTTGTTAATGTTGAATGATTGATCAATTATGCTCTCTTTCACAATGAGCCTAAAAACCCAGCTCTGGCAGAAAGTATCCACTGTTGGTAATATGGATGGTATAGCAGACTGCTGAGGTAAGGCTCAACTGACAGCTGAATAATAGCACCATAAGGTTGGTGGAGACTTGTTGATTTAGAGGGGGTGTACTCATAATCCCCTCCACTTCCCGCTTAAAAGGGATGCCCCAGAATGCAGCGGGTGAAAAGAGTTCCCAGAGGTTACCCCACTGTGAGTGACTTTACTGAGTGAATACATTTAGAATGCATGAGGAGTATTGCTTTTCAAACATTTCTGGGGAAAATACTATTTCTTATGTTATGTATGCCTCTTTCATGATTTAAAAGCAAAATAAATATGTAATTTTCTCTTCTTTTGATCAAAAGAAGTACATTAGTGATCAAAAGAAGTACATTAAGCTCAAACACTTGAGGAACACAGTCGTCTTCAGTGGCCGGAAACTGAGCCAACAGCAGCAAGCGCAAAAGCTCAAGCTGAACTGTTGCATTCAGCACTGAGATACTATCAGCTCAAAAACAGCAGGCCAAGCACAAATCCTTCAGCTCTCATTGTCTTTTGTGCAGCACCGGCCCCCCATAGGACCACTCATTAATTGCCTTTTGTTTGCAAGTTTCAACAAAAGCTATCTTGTGTGCTGAAACTCTCTTTAGTAGTTGAATGTGTTGTGAGGTCATCCATCGTGGGGTAAAGCTGTTCAGACTTTGTCTCTGGGAAAATGTGCCTACCACAGAACAGGCAACACTCCAGTAAACCATGTGTTAATTCACTTATCTTTGGCAACTGGGCAACTTCATCTGATGAAGTACATTTTGTCACTGTTGTCTACACATTTTCCCCCATATACCTTAAAATGCAAACTTCCCTTTACATTGTGAGTACATGTCTTTATGAATAGACAATTAAAACTTAAGAAAATGAAAAGAAAATCACTTTTAACAATTTCACTGAAAGTAAAGAATGTTTTTGCTTTCTACTATAAATCTGCCACTAAATTTTTACAGGACCTAATAAGACAATAAATATAAGCACCATTTGTAATAAGACAATAAATATATACATCATTTGTAACTACTAGCCTTTTAGCACATTTACTAATCTTTGGTAAGCACAATGGTGTTTCTGTTTTAGTACTCTAAGAACGACAATCTTTTCTACTAGATTACTTTCTATAGATGAAAACAGGCCTACACGTATGCGAACAACCCTCTTTTCATTTGCAAATGATGCATTTGCAGGAAGAATAGGCTCCCCTCAGGCTCTATAGCAACGCAGTAAAATACTGCTTCTTTAGGCTGAGCTTTATTTCAGGAGCGGTAATGTATTAGTGCGAGAGATATCAGACCCATTAAATCTGCTGTAAACAATAACTGATTATGCAATAGTGTGGTTTGGAAAACAGAAAAGCAAAGCATTTGGATTAGTTTTATCATCACATTTCACCAGCTGCTTGACATCAAAAGGGAAAGAATACATCTCTGAACAAAATGTTTTAGATGTATGTGTATAAAAGTATGCACCCCTGCTACAAGGTGCATACTTATCCCTGTATTTATCGCTGTTTTTCTGATATCAGGCTAACTCACTGGTCCTTGCTGAGCTACAGAGGAGTCAAAGATGAATCAAACCCATGGTCAACAGAGCTGGAACACAATTTACAACAGGTGATTCAATGTTTTTACAGACGTTCCAGGTGAAAGGTCACTGACCAAACACAGTGACCTGCCTTTCTCCTGCTTTCCCCAGGGTGAGCTATCACTACAGGGCAAGATCAGCTTACTAAAACTGAAGAACTTTCACTGTTTACTGGTTATCAGCGTCTGCATCTGTCAAAAATAACCTTGCCATGTCACCCAGTTAATGGGACCAGTTAATGGAACAACAGATAATGAGCATGTTCATTTTAAAGAACCCCCACTTTACTCTACGGCCATCACTAAAGCATCATTATAATGATTAATTTCTCCAAAATTATTCTTTCATTTAATATTTCTAAGATTAAAGGAAAATCTAAAAATCTAAAAAAATATTATATGAAAATGAGAATTTCATTGGGCAGAAACCCACCATGTTCTGAGAGACAGACTCCACACTCAAATAGCTAACAAGCAGTCTGAATCTCCTGAGCAAGAATGTTTCTGTGGAACAGGTGGGAGAGATGTGGGCGTCGGGGGAAGAGGAACCATTTGATTCCTCTGTGACCACAGACCTCCCTACAGAAACCTCTCCATCACCTGCTCTGGAGGATTCCCCTGTCGCATGGGAAATACTTTGCGCTCCCTCAGTTGGCTAAAACACTGATAGCTTGATGCCATCCGTCCCGCGGGCATCTAAAACAAATGTGGACATTCCAGAAGGTCGGGGGAGGAAGCAGACTGGTTCTGTGATGCAACGTCAGCAGGAAACCACATGAGCTTATGGTGCATGACAGTACACTTTAGCTACACTAATGGCCTTCTGCAGTTGTTTGCTAACATGCTCATTAAAATCCCATCTTCACATTTTTAGATGCTTGCTTAGCTTGGGTGTGGTTTAAAGTCATGATCATAGACTTCTAAAGGCTTTTTTTTCAAATGCTTGGACTCTCTGTCTGTGGCCTCAGAATCAGAGAATCAGAAAACTTTGTTTCTGGAGGAAACTGCTTAACTGCTTCTTCAGACCCTTCCATCCTGCCATTTCAAATCATGACATGGAGATTAATGTGAATGACAACAGAAGTGACATAAAACATGCTGAAAAATCTATAAAAATTCTAAGTGATTTAAAATGTGACATTTCAATATTGCTTCTGAGCATATTCCTCAGGAACTGCGGTGATTTAGGGTACAAAATACAGACACATCACTCAACCAGCAGGAAAAAAAAGGAAAGAAAGAAATGGAACCACATTCACGTATGGAATTTTATACAGAGTATTTTTAGCAGCCAGGAACCACTTTAATTCCTTTTTTTATTTGCTAGATTGAGGCCCAGCATGCTAATCCTGCATATTTAATACCAACAGACTCCCTTCCACTTCACCAATGTACATAACAAAAACGCAAAGCTATGGTACACAGGCACTGTTCAGAAGCTTACCAGATTTGTGGGTCCTTTACACAAATGTTAACATAGTGGGATTACTTCTTGGTGCTCCATCTCATCTATTCTAAACCTTTGATGCCCTAAAAGGACATAACATTAACCAACCGGAGAAGGAAGTTTACAGTGGGGAATAATATTCCCTTGACTTCTAGGGATATCTTGGTCACTGGCAAACACATTACCAACAGTTCAGACCAATTTTGGATAGGATCTCGATAGCTGCACATGGCAATTAACTCCATCAATGATAAGTGCCAACCAAATGAGGTCTCTTTGTTTACGTGACCACCCAAAACATGTCCAGCTCCAACAGGCATGTAGAGTCAATTTGTATGAGCTTAACTGATTTAACCTACATAGAGCAAAGCACCTTTTCCTCACATCTGGGGCCTAGTCTGACGCAAGCCTTGCATTACAGGCTTGTCATTCCCAGTGCGCAGGGAGCCTTTGACTAGCGAGAACATTCTCCCTCCAACCATGGGCTATTGCCCACATACATATAGGGGATGATCCTGAGTGTTGGTGATATGAAATAATGCTGCATGGTTGGCCAGTTCTACATGAATGACCTTACAACACCAAATTTGTTGTTGCACAGAATGTCTGCAGCAATCTGAAAAGACTTGTCTACTCCAATGATGCCATGATTGAAAAAAAAAAAAAAACAAAGCAAAGTTCAAAGCAAAGCAGCAGAAAAATAGTTCTGCTTTGCTTTACAGAAAAAATGTTTTAAAGTGACCTACGGCCAAGTTAGCTTAGGCTTCTTAGAGTCATAGCTAAAAGCGTTTGTGTGCATGTAGCCCCCCATTCTTCTTTATTTTCTCCATAAATTATTTGTTAGCTCTATTCTCTCTCCAGTGTTTTATACAGTTAATATTTCAAAAGCCACACATCTGTGCTCTCTTTATTCTAAAGTCCACAGAGCAACAAGGGCAGACTCTTAGTCACATGTCTAAGTACGAAGCCTTAACAAAGTTCAGACCTGTGCCAAGGGCGAATTCTCGCCTTTTACAGCGCTGTAACACCTAACACTGTGAACATGACAAATCCTACATTTGTGCTACCTGACAACACACTTCCAGGAGAAGGCTTTTTTCCCCTCAAACAAAAAGGCTTTCAGTTTTGAGTCACTTCTCTCTAGCACAAGAAAGAGCTCGCACTTACCCCAGTTTTAAAAGAAGTGAACTGGCTCTCTGTATCCTTTGGACAGATTTTAAGCTCTTTTACTTGTTTTTAAAGCTCTAAATGGACTTTCATCAGTGTACGTCACTGAATGTCTGTGTATGTTCCAGCTCACATTATTATGGGGGTTCTCCACTGACTGGTACCAGCTCGGTTCGGTTCAATTCAATTCTACTCTGTTAAGTTTGGTTTCGGACCTACAGTTTTCCACTACAATTAATTTGCGTGTGTAAGTTTAGCATATTAGTTTAGCCTTTAGCACTAATCTCACTAAAGTATTTTTTGTATCTATTTCTCTGTAGTTATAGTTAACTTGCATATACTCAAACATCCAAATTATTCATAATACACAACCCCCATAAGTATTAATGGCTAAATTGTTAGTAATTTTTTAATACATTGTTACTACCTTTTTTGTCTACATCATCTGTTTGCCAATATTGAATAATTTGGTGAATTACACTTGCCATTCAAAATTTATATTGGTTTTGCTGTCCCTTTTCAGTACGTATCTGAGTAATTTCCTATAAAGTGAGGCAACAGCTGGTTAAGAGATGCCGTCCATCAATTTTCTTGCCTTGCTTTGGATCTCAATAAATGAGTGAAGTATGTCTGGATGAATCATACAAAAAGCCCTTATGTCAAATGCACTCTGAAATTCACTGGAGCTGACTCTGCCTCAATCCTTCTCAAGCACTCTGTTTACTCAGGAAAGTAAGGATGCACATTAATCACAGCTGTACAGATTTGTTATACACTGTGGTCTGTCTTATACAAGAAATCCTGGTCAAATTTTTGTAAAGAATAAGTCCTTTTGGGTTCTTTCCTACAGGAAACATTTCATGTTGTCAGTCTAGATAACTCCTATTAAGGTTAACATTGTAAGCCTGATAACATCCCTTACGTAAACATACTTTCACCCACTGTGTTCTAGGGAAATCACATATGTGGTTACTTTGAGATATCTGTGAAAACATGTAGAAAACACCAGCATTAATTCCTTGGTGTTTCTCACCTACAAACACATCTACATAACAGTTAACGCTTTACACTTTGCAGCCACCATCAACATTAACCGAATGTTTTCCTCAGTTGAAAAATATGTATTTTCTAGCTACCTTTATTTTTTACCTACCATCCAAAAAAAAAGATCAACTGAAGATCTACATATTGTAAAAATGTTTCGAGCCCACCAGAAAGCTCTCCACCCAATGTCTGGCATTCTGACAAACATCCGAAGCACTTACTTACCAAGTCCAAGCAGCCATACGATTAGCAGCAGGACTGTGTGCATACACTTACAAAGTTGAGGCACGTCTGACATACACCACTGAGTGAACCCTGACCGCATCCTCACAGAGTGGTAAAAAAAAGGATCAGTCATGCAGGATTCATGGGCCTGTTTCACATTAGAGGGTAAACTGTGAGGTGGCCAAAACTGAAGAATGGCATATGAAAATGAGAGCCTAATTTCATATCAAACTTAGGCTCCTTGTTGGTCATTTCCATTTGCTTCTCAGGGGGAAACTGGGTCGAGTTACAGTATTAGCATCATAGTGCATGCAATGGTAATTGTAGGGCCTATTTGGGGACAAAAATCTAATGGTAATTTTTCCAAAAGAATTACACAATCATGTTTTATCTTAAGCAACAGCCTTTTGTCTTCCTCAAGAATATCCTCAATATCCTCAACTTGAGGCTTGAACTCCAAAAGCAATGTCCCAAGCCTCCGATTCATAAATCATGCCCGACGTAAACAGAAAGACAGATATTCCATACACCCCAACTAATCATTGCAGAAACTGGAGGCTTGATCTGCACATTACAAAGGTGATGCACAACAGACTGAACACATTAAACAGAAGCACAGAACAGTGCAGGTTAAGCGGTGGAAATTTGTAAAACCACAGTATTGCACCATCAGTTTTAATATAAAATACTGCCTGGTGAAAGTGAAGAAACTACAATGAGTTGTATAAAGCTTTAGTTGTAGCAGGACTACTTAGTTCTGTTATTTAGCTGAAAGCGTAAGAGAACACACACACACAAAAAAAATTCAAGTTCTGGCAGTTGACTAATCAAGCTGTCCAAAAGACCAAAATGCACAACCTTCCTTACAAGTAAGTGTGAACACCACTAAGTGTTAGCTTCAAAGCCAGCTCGCCAGATGGTCCGTTTTCAATCTGTCACTGCAATCTGACCAGTCGGCTACATTCAAGCAGTAAATCTGGTGCTAATGGTGGATTTCAACCCAGGGAGGAGATACTGATTTGAACTGAGGAGAGAAATAAACTCTCTAGGTTGCTCTGTTTCTGTTTACTTAATGACTGTTTGCCTCTCAGAAAAAGAGGACGTCTGATCACAACAGCTTAAAGATGAGAAAGGCATTATTTTCAGCAGGGTATTTTAAACTTATCACTTCTTCTAAAACACAGGTCTTCAGGAACTGTATAGAATTCATTCGGAGCTGATGCTCATCTGACCTCAATAGCACACTGTTAATAAAGACCTTAATGATAAAGTCAGTTCTGTTAGCTACAAAACAAATATGCCATGCAAGCGTTAGCCTCACTAGCTGTTTAGAACTCAATGGTCGTAAAAATGCATAATTTGACGGTGCATTCCTGGCTGATAAATCATGGTGAGAGTTGATTTCAGAGTTCTGAGGAAATCACTGGTTGAGGTTTTCTGAGAATCCTCTGCATTGTCTCTTCCAGTGAATGCTGACTTCTGAATGATTTATTACTCTTCTTTCCTCTTTCCCAATATATGAAAATACCTCTGGCAAACCAAACCATATTTTACATTTTAAGTCCACCACTTGAGCATTTGGAGTTAATTAGGCTTTCACAGGCTGATGCTTTCTAACTGTGGCACTAGTCAACAAATTTATGTGGATGTCTTTTTTTTATCAAAAACCTGATGTCTTATCAGAAAAGTGCCCTTCAGAAAAGTCACTTTAGAACTTGGTATCTGCTATGAGGGACTCAAATCATCATCGCCAAGGCAGTTCATGGGTGGGAGTCTGATTTTACTGTCATTTTGTGTACTGGTGACAGGCTTGTTAGGGCTGGGGGTACAAGACAAGGGCCTGAAAATGCCAGATGCCTCTTCAGGGAAGAAAATGGCTGCATTGACGACATTGATATTAGCAAGCCACTGGATTCTCTGTGCGAAGGGGCAGAATTTCTCAGGGCAATATGCTGAGTATCCTGACAATATATTTAGGAGAGATTTGTTTTAAATCACTTACATACCCTGACATCATTTATTTACTTCCATTTTGAGATTCAGCCACACGTAACCTGTTCAGACTATTACTACAATTTCACGTTCCTTTTCCAAGCTTACTTAGCGGAAAGCGTACACCCAGCAAGGGCAGCGGTTTGATTCCAGAGGCAGACTGATCTGCCACATGCATCTATTTTTAGATGCAATAATTGCCTTTGTGACTAGATTGTAAATAGGGGTTGAATACAACATAATTGTCTGACTATGATTCAGAGCATGAAACAAGTAAACTGGAAAACAGCATAAGACTCATCTCTAAATAAACACAGCATGGACGAGACAATTCCGTTGTACCATGGCCTAAACTGTAATTAAAAAACACTGTATGAAACTGATGGAGTCATGCTGTTTGATTGATGCTGGTGACCACAGAGCTATTGATGTACTGATTGTGCTGTGAGTCCAGTAGCTGGCAAAAGCACACAGACACTGGGAGGAATGTTGCATTGGCACTTTCTCCCAATGGGAGCATGTGATCAGATAAAGATCACCAGCAGGAAATCACCCAAACATTGCCCTTAACTTAGAGGACGGTTAGAGAAAATGTGGAACAATCATATCTTATGTAAATAAACAACTCAGATAAACAACTTCAACATCAGTTGCTAAAATGATAATTTCTAACATACTGCAATGGGAAACAGACTACAGCTTGCTCAAATAACTTTCAATTTACTGTTGTACATGTTCAGTGCTTAATATGACAGTATACAAGACAGAGAGAGACCAACATAGCAGGGAGAGAACAAGAAAGAGAAAATGCAAGTAGACAAACAGGAATGAGCGGGTGAGTGAGAATCAAAGAAAAAGCCTTATTTTCTAACTTTCATGGCTGACCTAATCTAGCTTTGAAGATGCATTAGTATTTTCAGTGCAGCAGTCAGGCACTATTTTGATCAATGCCCATTTTTACACATGGAAATCTTATTGACATTTGGGGAATGTGCATGCTTGCCATTCCTACAGCATGAATGTGTAAGCTCTAAGCTTTCCCTCCAGCATCTGTCACTGCTTACCAAGAAGACAAAAATTTAATAATACAAAACATAATGAGGAAACACTTGTCATGTCTTTACTGACAAGTATACACAGATTTCGACTGGATAAGCAGAAATTCAGTAGGAAAATGCCTTTTGTCTCGTTACTATGAAGTATTACGACTTCATAAAATTATCGTTACAAGCTGTTTTTGACCATTTCTATTTGTGCATTTGTCCTGTTACATTCACACAATACAGACGAAAGCTGTTTTTATTAAATGAAGAAAAAGCAAAAACAAATTACAGCTATGATTTGACAGCATTTTCATTTTTAAGTTAGTGATATCAGATATCTCTCGCTTTAATAAACAACTTGATTTAACATTAATCTCTTTTAGTGATACTGGGAAAGTTCTGGTAATATTTCAGTGCAGTTTTTGATCCAGTGCAGTTGAAGGTACACATTTGTTCTGCAATCTATGGTGGGAGAGCGTTCCACATTTGTTCCCAAGGCTAAAAGTCTGTGGTGTGGTGAGCTGCTTCAGATATCTCTGTGACCATCCTGTGAGGGGCATCCTCCAGCCACTTCAGCCCACAAGCACTCAGCTGTTTCTGACTGTTACTCCCTGGTTGGGCCAATACACATGCAACTCTCCTGTTGCTCTAAGACTCAGCATGTTTCATCACACACAAACTGTAGTGGTACAGGTAATGGTACCCAAGTGGATTAACCTGGTGCCCCATGTCTGGGATATTGCTCCTCATGGTAGGGATGGTGGGGTAAAAGTATCCTCATGGTTAGGAAATACTATTTTTTGACAAATAACATTTTTTCCCTCGCTGCTTGAAATTAAAATATACAAAATTCAATCTCAACATCAGCAGGTATTTAAGGTGAAAAAGGCTGCATTAGCCCTTTCATAATTATTTGTCAATGTGAGCAGTTCCATAGGTACATTCCTCAGTCAGAGACTAGTTTAATGTCAGCTGTTTGCGCGAGCATGTTCACACTGCCAAGTCATGTTTAGAAGATGGAGTCATGCATAAAGCATTTGATTAGTTTGACAGACATACTCATTCACACTGAATTACTACATTATCAGTTAGTCTAATTTATATTGATTTTTTACATGTATAACAATCTGGGGGCTTTTTATCATGGTGATTTTCCCTTGCCTGTCTTTTTGCTCCAATTAGTGAGTCTGCTGAGGCTGTACTATCTTTTTAAAAAGTGTCTTTACATGTGTGCCTGAAGAGACTCTGACAAGGCCTTTAAACGCACCTACAAGGTTTTACCCAAAATGGCCTTAAGAGATTTTCACAGATATCAGTGTGAGAAGAGAGATCTAGAACTGGTTCCAGTAGTCAATTTATTTTTGCCACTTTCTAAAATATGTAGTCAGTGGAGTATTCCAGATGGACCAGCATGCTTTTCACAGAATCCAGATGAACATTTGTCCTGAAACTGCAGGAGCAAGAGAACAGCTTACACGCTACAGCTCTTGGGGAAACACTTTCAGCATGTTCTCTTTTACCATCAAAAACTCCTGTTTTCTCACT
>JBBIGA010000022.1:6632016-6646775 GCA_037576975.1 Alestes dentex | reverse complement strand
ACACACACACACACACACACACACACACACACACACACACACACACACACACACTCACACACACACTCACACACACAGGCCTTATAATCAAATATAAAAAAAAGGATATCATTGTGCGTCAGAACAAAACCTAATTCCTCCAAGAAAAGCTTTACAGGAGACATAAACATATTTTAATGTATGTTAATACCTTCTATACTAAGTCATTTTGGAATATTTTCATTGGCCTGTTCTTTATATATTTTAACACAGTTAAAACATAATTATGTTGTCATTATATTATTATACTTACAATATTATTACAATTATATTAAAATCAGTTTAAAAATCAAAAATAGAGATTTTGTTCCAACCAGCAAACTTTGTTAACATTCAACATGCATTCAGTAACTCCACTGTACGTGATGTGTACCACTTTATGTAAGAACAATGACAGAGATGTGCTCATTGTGATAAACAATGACAGACTTTAGTGCACTCAGCACTTTTGTAGTTTATGCCTCCTGTGCCTCAGTCTTTCATGCTATTTCACTGCATTACAATAAGAGGGGAGTGTTCTGGACGGGTAGATGGTGCCATTCCTCACTCTGGTGTGATGTGGGGTAAATAGATGAATCCTCTAGGCTTAGTTCATTTATTGTGTCCTTGTAACTATTGTAACGCTTTCCAGTGAAAGCAGAGCAGCAGGGTGCCAGACCACTTTAGGTTTTTGACCATGTGTTTTGACTCAGAAGTCATACTGCATTTTTAGCCTTTCCTGCTGTGTTTTCCCTAGATAAAGTTTTTTCAGATAGACCCTTCAAAGTCTACCTTGTGATGCATAGACCAGGGTAATTTTATATTCTCTGCAAATATATTTGCAAGTAGCTCTGTTGTGATGTGCCTTTTATTATAGGACTGCTATAGGAAGCTAAATAACTTTCTATTTCTTTTGGGTTGAAGATTTTTTTGTGATTAATGCCTAGTAGATAAAGATGGTAAATTAGTCCAAGACTTGGATCTGAATGTAGTTAGTCTTCACTTTTGAAAATAGAGAATTTAATTTTGGCCAAAAATGTGCACAAATGGAAGCTTGTAACGTCCCGTCAGCAGCCGCTAGAGGCTGTCTGAGTTTGGATTTTGGTTTTTGGATCTTTTATTTTGATATGGAGCAGAACATGGACTCATTCTCTCTGAGCACACCGGCCAGCTGAAACACATGATATAAACAAATCTAAGGCCGGTGTGCTCAGAGAGAATGAGTCCATGTTCTGATTGGTTTATGGGGTGTTGTTTTATGTATTTAAGTTCGTTTGTGGTGGACCTGAGTGTCGGTCCACCATCATCCTGGTTTTTGTTTGGAGTGTTCCTCTATTCTCCTTTTGTTTAGATTCTGAGTCTTTGTTTCTGGCCTGCGTTCCAGTTGTTTTGCTTTGAGTTTTCAATAAAAGCCATAAAGAATGGAAGTCTGCATTTGCGCCTGCCCTCATTCGGGAGACATGGGAGGGGAACGTGACAAAGCCAAATTTATGATGAGTCCTAGGGAGCGATTTTTAGCTTATTATATCCAAGCTGGGTGACATGGGTTTGACTTGGCATGTCAGTCAACTCATACAATGGTAGAAGAAGCACTCCTAAGGAACCATATAGAAAAGTAGGTTTAAAATGTTTGCAGCCATTTCCATCAAGAAACTCTATTAGCATAAAGATGTTTTAACATTTTAAACTGTTTCTCACTATTTACCACATACTTTACACATTCGTTTCACAGCAATTACTGAATAATTCATACTAATAAGTGCATAATAAGTCAAGGGTTAAAGGGGTTATGCCTTCACTGGCACAGCCTAAGCCACCCTTTGGCCTAATGCAACCTCACCCAAGCACTGAATATGAGACCTAATTAACTTCACTGTCCTTGCAGCTCTTTATTACTGTGTTCTACAGAAAAGCCCCAGGTGCATGACAAATCCACTGCCAGTAATGTTCAAGATATTTGGCCTGCTACCAAAAAAAGCACCAGGGAAGTTCCATAGTGATTTGACTGTATGGACACAAAATGCACATTTTTAGGCCCCCACTGCGTATGCACAAATGGTTAAATTAAGCTTAATGTTTTTAGAGAAATATTCTTTGCACTGTCCTTCTGTATAACAAACCTAATTGCTTAATGAATAGTTTTGTTGCATAGTTGCAACAGATGTCATGGAAATGCAAAGGTAATTCATTATTTCCGCCAGGGGCTTGCTTAAATGTAATCAGCTCTGAAATTCATTTAGTGCTTCAGTCAAGGCCTTTTTTTCTCTCAGAAACTTGCATGCTGAAGACCTCTTGGGGCCTTTTCTATCCTGTCGAAAAGAAATACGTGGGCTCTGTCTGTTTTAAACCCATCCTGCTGTTCACAAGAGACTCAAAGTCTCTGGAGGAAATGCTAGCCACTTCCCCACTGGCAGAAAGGTATGACTGTCATTTCCTGGGAATGGGAAAAACAATTTTTTTTCACATGTGTTTAGGACAGTGTTTGAGTGATAGAGATTGTTAAGAATTGGTGTCTTATCAGTGCCTTGTCATTTAGGAGTCATGTAAATCTGGAGATATAAATTTGAAGAATGACCAAGCAGACTGGTTTTCATCAAGACTGATTTTCTTTTGTTTAATGACTGAATAATTTGATGCCTTGGTTTTGAAGTTTGTATTTATTATTTAACATTTAACTGTTAAAATGATGACAATTAAATTACAAAGTTACAGTTGCATCAATGACATTTCAATATTATGTGTAATAGGATTTCACTAAAAAAATCATGTTTAAAAATTATATTAGCAGTTATATGTAGGTGAATGAGAGATAAATGAAAATTGAAAACTGCCATCTCTCTTGTGCACATTTGTTTTTTGATTTATTAAAGGACACTGAGTCAGAATTACATATCTCTCTTGAGCTACTAAATAATATTTTTGTCCAAAAGTGCATGGAATGATTTAGCTCTATTGTACTTCGTGTCTTGTGACCTGGAAACTGGAGGCAAACATCTCACCCATGTAGCTGAACTTGCATTTCACTCTTTTTTTGGGAACAGTGTGTTTGAAGTGTATTTAAAAGGCAAGCCAAATTTTATTTTCATTAGTTATTTAAAACTGTTGTATGTCTGTACAATTCTTTATTACTCCTGACTGTGTCCTAGTTATGATTCAGGCTAAATAAATCTCAGCACTTTAAATTTTGATAGCATTTAAGACATTGTTAATAGTAACATTTCATTAGCTGAAAAGCTGAAGTGCTTAGACATTATACTATTTATAGAATTCATATTGCAGATCTATACAGAATATGATCAGGACACTCTAAAAGAAGGGTCATTTATCTCTGCTCATTATGTCTCTTGGGCTGGGGAATTCTCCTGACTAAACTCATGGCAGGAACTGGTTAATTAAGTCCGCAGTCAAGCTAATTAGAGGCAGAGCTAATTGTATCCCCTTGCTCACACACACACACACACATACACACGTTTAGAATGCCAGCTTCCTGTTATGTGACAATACTGTGATTTCACAGTGACAGTTACAATGTTCCAATTCTTTTAACAAAGGAAAGTGTCACACAGACTTACAAGTATTTTTTAATTTGATTCATATTTGCTTTTTCTGTGAATGCGGTCCTCTCCCAGAGTATTGCACAACATGTAGTGTGCTCCCTATTGTTATCAATACATCTTACTTGTACCAAATAATGTTCTTGTGATATGAGAAGGCTCATTTTCTATGATGTAGCTTGACAGATGTTCTTAATGGAGTAAATTGTGTTTTGAAAATCCTTATTACCCTCAGATTCGGAGTAAAGATTCTTGAGAATCTGTCCGGAGTAAAGATGCACTAAATGGGGTTATTTGGAGGGTTGCCCTAGCAAAATCACTTTATTTCCTTAAAGAAGTTTTAAACTGACAGTCTTTGATTAATTATTATTGTGCTACATAAAGAGCTTTCAAATAATATGAAACAATCTACAGCAATTTTTTTCTAGAGTGCCCAAGAAAATAATCATTTATGACCCTCAATTTTTAAGAGTGTAGTCAGGGGTGTCACATCTTTTCTTCAGTGTGCTGGTGTAGCTTTGGGGTTTGTTTCCACCTGATTCTGTTTTTCTAATATAATGTCCAAACATCATCAATCTTTAAACAACTGATCATATGAACTCCTACTTTGTTGAAAATCTGCAGCCACACTGCAGATCGGTCTAGACTGGACACCCCTGGACTAGGTTTAGAGTATCTAAACTTGCACTTCTCAGTTTGTGTTATAGGCAGATGTCCAACTGCTTGATTACTATTATGCTTTAATTTCAATAAAGATGTCTCCACATGAAATTAATATCGTCAATACCTCAATGTATTGTGCTTTGCTTTGGGTCATTGCATACATAAAAGTCTGATGACAGAATGATAGCTTGCCTCACTTAATACAGCAAAATTTGGAATAATTCCCAGATATCTGATTGCTTTTGCAAGCAACTGTATATGGTTATGACAGTTGAGATTTTTAGCTTGCATGTGATTTGAATTTACTTTCATCATGAACGAGACTAGTTTGTTCAGACACTCATCGTACGCAGACAGTCAGAGAGCAAATCTGAGTCCTAGGTTGGAGTGCCATTGTAGGCAGAAACGCAGGCCAGCTGCATCTCAATTCCAATTAGGTAATGAGAGCTGACAGGGCCGCCGCCTGCAGCCCTACTCAGAGGGGAGTAAGGGGGGCTGCAGCTCCAGCTCTGCACCCCACACCCCCTGGATCTCACAGGCAATGGCAGGATCAGAAACGAATGAGAGTGGGAGCTGGCAGCTTCTGGGTGTTCTCATCCATCATAATGGAGCCAAGGGAGCATAGTAAAACACAGTAACATGCTTGATGCATGCACATGTGAGAGTGAGAATCAATACATGCATTTATGCCAGTCTTCAAGACTACAAAGATGGCAATATCTAAATGTCTTTTAAGCCCTTAAATTGGCAAGACCTACTAGTGGGTCCAAACTTCTATTGGACATTTGTACAGCTTGAGAATAACTCAGTAAAATGTAACAGTATCTTTGGGATAATAATGACATGAAAACCTGGAAATCCTGTGGTAACTTCAACTGAAAGATACCTTATCATCCAGCTATTGGGTGCTGTGGTAGATTTTTAGTTTAAATTTAGCCCTCATCAGCACACTTCATTTAGGAAGGCCAGGTCATACTTATTGTAAACCCCTGAGGGTTGTGCACCTAAATTAAGGGAGATTAGTGGTGGCTGAATCAATCAGCAGTAAAACTCTGCACAGCAGCAAAGCCATGAAGGCTCTTAGGTAGTAATACAAAGACCTAAGACAAGATTTCTAGGGGGAATTAAATCTCTAAACCTCTTACACCTTTCTTTTAAAGCTCAAAATGTGATGGCAGATTGCTCTAGGATTCGTTCATGAAATTAAATGAAAGGAGAGTTAATCTGTGCACTGCTTTCCTTCATCCTGGAATAAGAAAAGAGAAATCAGAGAAATACATTTTTATGTTAGGTGTTATCCATCCAACCAAGAGAGATTCTTTATTTTGTTTTTTCTATTTAAATTCATTTGATGTCAAATCACAATTGATAGGAAGATGTGTGGACATGTTCAACTGTTGTCCAATACAAGGTCAAAATGGCCTCTATCTTTAATACACAGCATGTTGAATAAATGGGTTTTCCCAGGCTCTGCGTTTACTTGCTTTCAGGTATTAGTCACAAATGGATTATCAGGCAACTGGAGCGCAGATGCCTGGGATTTCTGGCATGCGATATAAAAGGTGTGCCCTCAGCCATGTGGTCTGAGTGGTCCTGCGGTCCAGACGGGTCTGCTTAGCTGAGCTGAGCCCACCTGTTCCCGATGGCCAGCCAAGACCCAGGCATAGACTGCCCCTGCACATCCACAGCTGCCACCGGCCTCTGGTATGCCAAGCGTGCGTTGGGTCATTTAAAGCTGAGCTGGGCAGGGGTGGGTTCAGCGGAAAATCAAGAGACAGTGTCTGCCTTGGCCTCTTAAAGCACATCACCTGATCAAAGATAGAGTCATTATAGTGTGCAGGCCAACATCTGCAGTGAGGTTAGAGAGGGCAGGGATAAGGAGAGAGGAAGAAACTGAAAGAAAAAAACGAACATCTGCCATATATACAGATGCTCCTTACAGAAGCACCTGGATGTAGCACATAGATAAACTTCTTAACTATCTCGCCTGAGCCAAATACATGCTCATAGCCCTCTAAACCTCCTTGAAGCTATATTAATCGTGTTAGACTGTATTTATAACCCACTGGTTGTCCAAAAATAATTTACACTGTAGGGAGATTTCTCACTCCTGAGCTGCATGCCAACCATACTGAGCAAAATAACTGTTAAGCATGCAGGAGGCTCCTCTGTAGATGCACTATTCAAAAAGTTTGTGGACACCTATTCATATAGTGATTCTTGTTGAAATCAGTGGTATTGTTGGAGGAGTTTGCCTTTGCTAGAGTAACAGAGTGCCCCTCTGTTCTTCTGGGAAAGTTTTTCACTTAATATGGGACCTTTGAGATTGCAAGCAGGAACAAGAGCATGAATGAGGTTTTGATCACAAATTGTACTCAAATCCATCCCAAAGGGTTTGGATCAAGCTGCATTATTCCAGAGGAATAATACTAACTGCTTCAGCTCTATATGCTGTAACTTAAGCTCGTGCAACTGCTATAGATCTTCCCATTCTGTTCAACTGAATACAGGCCTTTAAGTCATTGCCAGCTCCTCCAGTTTGCATCCAAGCCCATGTTCCCTCAACAAAATGAAATTCTCAGAACATTAATCAGGACCTGTTCTCCAGATGGGTGAAGATTCCAAACCTGCCTCTCAAACTCAAATTAACCTTATCCCTTAGAAGTGTACAGATGTTATTGACATGTAATTACATTTTTAACATTTTGCATTGACAGGTTTGAATTTAGACGTTTTTATTAGTTTCAATGTTTAAAAAATTACAAAAGTACAGAAAATAATACTGTTTTCACAGCAGTATAATACTGCAGATAATATTGACTGTTTTCACAGCAGTTGCATTATGTTAGCATTCAAACGTTTTCACATATTCTTATTTAAATGAGCAAAGTGTAAGAAACAGTGAGGCACAATAAAGGAAAGCCAGTCAGGGCACCAAGGCCTATTTCATTCAAAGGGATAAAGAGAAGTTAGAGATGGCTGAATTATTTTAGTACACAAAACCACCCAAAACATAATACTGTATAGCTTTTTTTACATGTAGAGATGAATTAATATTCGCACAGCAGCTGTGTGAACATCAATTCAATGCCAATAAACTGAAAGATTAAAAGTAGCGATTAAAGTATGATTAGAACGTCTGGTCAAAATAAATGAATAATGTATTTTCTCAGACAAATACAGAGTAACTTTAAATCACAGGTCATATTCCTTAAATGCAATAATGACAGAAATATTCAAAGCACCAAAAACAGCTTTCAAAAATTGAAAATGCAAGGTCAGAAAACCAAAGCGCTCTTTAGAAGCAAACTTTCTTCGTACTTCGGGTATTATTTAGAACTAGAACTGAATAATAGGTAGGTAGTACCTTTTGGCCTCAAATAAAATGTTCAAACCCAAAAGTGAAAAGTGTTAGCAACAGAAAAACAGTCCAGGTGCTGAACCAACATTACAAAATTAAGTTTACTAAATATAAAGATGTAATACATATTTTATCCATAGTAAGTAACAGTATTACTTGAAAATATGAGTAAATGTTGCTACATTTCTCACAAAGTGATTTTCACCAGCTATTTTACAACAGTGAGTAACATTAAGATAATTTATAGGGAGTAGTAAGATAATTTATAGGGGACCAAAAACAAAATGTGTGTGAAATACTTTCTTTTTTGTTCCATATACTTTGAATATGTAATGTATATACTGCAGATATGCACATGTCCTGGTTAACTATTTATTACCCTCTGCTGCTTTAATGCTCTTTTATGTCTTTTTAACTCTGAGTTTAAGAGAAAGGGCATGCATGTAAAAGGGGATGGTTTTTGTTGGTTAAGACACACCATGTCCACCATATGCAGGCTGGATAGTGTCTTGGGTGGTGAGCAGTGTTGTTATAGGAATGTGCTTAAGTGTCATGATGTGATACCAGTGGAAAAGTAAATGATGTATGAACTATAAATAATTGACCACCTTCATCTTTTATGAGAAAGTGTCATCATACTTTTTCAAGTATGTGAACGGAGTGATGAGAAGGGAGTTGTCAGTTCATCTTTGTATTTGTGCCACAACGACCAATGAGTTTTACATCGAACATGTTATGTGTTGTCTTTTGAAGACTAACTCAACATAATTCAAAAAGGCTGCTAAATTTGTGAAATTCATATGCATCCATGTTTGAGACTCTCCATTTATACAAGTGTTTTCATTTTCATATTGTTGAAGGATTCAAATTTTCCTTTTTCTTTACCTGGCAATGAGAGAATGCGCAAAGGAATGAATGTAAGGGTACCAATAATTATGACACATGTGATTTTGCTAAGAAATATATTTTGAAAATTATTTTGACTTCCCTAGACTACATTTACTTCAATTAAAGATTTGAACTATATTTTAAACTATTTTGAGCTATTTTTAATCAAATTTTTAGTCATCTTTACTAAAGGTGCAGATATTTTCTCTGCCAAAAAACAGTTCTGCCAAAAACAACTCTGCCAAAGACCATTCGAGCCCAGTTGTAATAAAAAAACAGAACAAAACAAAACAAAACAAAAAAACAAAAACAAAACACAACAACAAAAACAAAAACAAAAAACCTGTGTAAGTAACCTGGCCCCATCTCTAATAACAACACACATAACCAAACATAATAAAGGATATAAAATGGCTGCAGAACTAAAGACTAGCTGTTGGAGTCTAGGCCAACATTTGTCTAGAGCTTTTGGGAAAAAAAAAAACCCATTTGGAATGTAACATTATGCATACTGAAACAGACTATCTCTGACAAGCATGCCTATTTTCACACTAAACGCTCACATGGCAGAAATGCCTGGGGCAGAGAGGCACCACGAGCAGCTTTAAACACCCTGTCAGGTTTAGGAAAACTCATGGTCTACCTGTTAGCAGTATCACCTGCCCAGAGCAAAGTCACTTAAAGTCACTCCTCAACCACAGTGCTGTTTCAAACCTGCCAACGGGCATGCTCTGAACAAATTGCTCTGACAGCAGTAGAAGTAAACTGTACTTTTTATCAGCTCAACAGCTTTTGGCACTTCATGTTGGTATTTCTATAGTTTTCTTTGCCTTACAAGTGTGTTTTAAAATACTTATGATGTCAGATTTAATTTGCCACTGCACTGAATTGAATCTGTACACTGTTTCCACAAAATGTATTATGGTCAACCATTTTTGTTCTTTGATGTGCTTTTGGCAGTAACAGTTTATCAAGTAAATTCAATAAATTTTTTCAGGGTCTGTTTATGTTTCTTTACTTTTTGCATTTGAATTTATTTTGCATTTTCAACATGTTGAATGGTGGACAGCACAATATATTGCCTTTAAGCTGACTCGACAAGAAGCTGACTTAAATGGAATTGCGAGATAAAACGTTTTGTGATATATTCTACATTTATTGAACGAATTGTGTTCATCGCATTCGCATCATTAAAAACTAAGGCAGATCATTCAAGTTTGGTAAATGACTGCCATCTAGTGGATATGAGGTGCTCAAGCCTCTCAGCTGCAGGGATTGCTCCTAACAGGTTTACCAAGATCAAACTCATTTGTAGGCACTTAAGATATGATGACGGAATTTATACAATGCAATTTAATGCAGTTAAAAGCCATTAACAAGGTACCGTCCCCACACACTGCTCCCCGGACGCTGTGTTCCTGGCTGCCCGCTGCTTCACTTGGTGAATGGAATAAACGCAGAGAAATAATTTTGTGCTGTTCACACTGTGTGCTGTGGCATGTTCACATATGACAAATGGTCACATTACGTTTATTGATAGGTAACATCACTTCATCACTTCACAAATACATATAATGAATTGTCTTTTGCTGCTCAGTCACTTCAATGTTTCCATACATACAAAATTGTGAAGTACTTACCTGATTTCTTCTTATATTTTTGCATAACTGTCAAACTTAATTATTACAGATTCTCATATAAAATCTAAAATAAGACAAAGACAACCTGCATGAAGGTTCAAAACAAGTTTACCTTTGTTATGAACCTTTTGATTTAACAAAGGAAATATGACATGGGATAACACAGAAGCCACAGGGGCTATCCCAAAAGCCTGTATCCTTCATGTATATATAGCACTGTGCACATGTCTAAGCTTATATTTAAAAATGTTGTGATCTAGAGAGCCTAACATTTGTTTGCCTTTGATTAAGTGTAAATCATATGACTATCAAAAGTAGAGATTTTATGCATGTCAGTGTGATTAAACATTTCCAGTTTTACTTGTGGCAGTGGTATTTGTAGCCATAATACAACTCCTGGTTTGACTAATACATTTTTAATTAAGTTAAATCACGTGTACTGGTGCTGGAGTGTATCAAAGGTGTGACTCAAAACTGACACATAGGTGCAATTGCAATTCCAGCTTTAGTACTCAATGTAGTGCTGTTTTACTAGTTGCACTTTAGAAATATAAATTGTGTGATCAAGGAATCATTCCTGATCTGTGCCTCATTATATTTCATCAGTATCAGTTCATTGTGATAATTTGCAGGAGATTTTGAAAAAAACTATCAGCTTTAAATGACCCAAAATGAACAGAACTATTTAAGTTAAATTTAAAATCATTAGCAGAGCCCCAGTTGAGGGTCTCAAATTAACTCCTTTTGAGGGTCAAAAATCTGATCATAATTTGGACAGAGGTAAGAAGCTGCATTGCTGCGATTACTGAGAAGAGTGATAGAAATAAGTCAGCACTCAACCCGCCGACTACATCACCTCCCTTTGAATCTATAGGAGCAGGTAAAAATAATCAGCGCTAATGAATTTGGTGGAAAGTCACATTGAATATCAATGGGCTGCCTAGAATAGGTCTGATGTGTGAGAACAGCTCACAGATTGCCATGACGTCAGTGTATCACATTTTCTGCTGGAGTTACAAGAGGTGTAATAAACTATATTTAAATAAAAAGAGACCGTTCTCAGAAAATGTGCACTCTTAGAATGACTTGGTATGGGGGTTGCTAATGCATGTGGTTTTATGTCATCATCATGTGTTATGATAATGATCCATTTTTTTCAGTCTTCATCTATATTTTCAATCAAATTCACATTTTGAATGTGACCACTACAATTGCAAATGTTTTAAAGTTGAGTTAAAAAGTTAAAAGTTAAGAGCTCATAACTCAAACAAATTTCACTCAGTTTTATAAAGTAATAGCATTTCAAACCATACCAGTCACTCTCCAGCCCATACTGCCACCACAGTACCTTGCAAAAGTATTCAAGCCTTCTAATAAACAAAACTGACCTTCTAACATAATTCCAAGTCATCACTCCTCAGAGCATACAATATGAGCCACTTTTTTACACAGCCATTCACCCTAAAGGTGCGGACATGTCTGAAATCACATCTGGGAAGACCTTACATTGTTGGACGAAAGAAAAATGCTCAGAGAAAGATTTATCACAGCTTTGATGAACCATCTCATTTTGATGAAATAGCTAATTTATTTATTTCTGAATAAAAGACCACAATTCAAGTACCATAGTTAATACTGTGAATCTGAAGGAAAGAACTGATGATGAAGAAGCATTCTAAGAAAATTTAAAAAATACTGAAAGACAATTTGCATCAGTCTACTAAAAAATTCATTTAAGGAGAAACTCTCTTTCGCAGGACAATGTTCTGGAGCACAAGGTGAAAGCAACACACAAGCTGTTAAAAATAAGGCTGATGTGCTACAAGTTCAAGTTCAGATCTCAATCCAACCAAGAATCTTTAGCATTATTTAAAAACTGTGGTCCACAAGCCTCAGCAAACCAACCTAAACAACCTGGATTAAATCTGCCTGGAAAAATGGGTGAAATTCACCCTGAGCAGTGTGCAAAGCTGCTATAAACTTACCTCAACAGACTTAAGGCTGTTATAGCAGTAAAATATGGTTCCACCAAGCACTAGCATGAAAGGTTACTGTGAAAGGTTACCGTGAATGCTTACAAAAGCAGAATGAATCCATTTTTAAAAAATTGTTTCATATTATCTGCTGCTGAGCAAATAGGTTTATAGTAGTATAAAGATAATGACAGGAACAGTGTATGTCATTTGAAATCTAGGCACATGTGATGACTTTTAAAGGTCCTGGATATTTTTGTATACCACAGTAAATGGAAATTAGTCCTTTATGAATTAATTATATTTGTGGTGTCTTGAAAGTAAATTCATTTACACACAGAATTAATTTATTAATCCTACATCATTTTATTCCATTCATTCACATAAAATAATATGGGATGTTTAAGCTTGGACTGCTTTTTTGGATGGGCCACAATAGAGAGCAGCCAGTTAGATATTAGACACAGTTAAAGAAACTAAAAAATAAAGTCGGAAAAATACCATTGTTAGAAATGGCTAAATTATCCAGACACAGACCTTCAAAATGATTGCAGCTTACTTAATCCTTTACTAGTGAAAAAGACCATACACCAGACTGCATGTGAACAATCCAGCAACATGCTACAAAAGAATGGTCTTGCACCAGAGAGCCCCATCATATCTCAGAGTTACCATAACTAACACATGTTGCCAGGTGATCCACTCCACATGGAGCTACTATTGTGAGGATGAACATAATGGGGTTTTCCCCAAGGGTACAAATACGTTATGAGCTGGAGTAGGCCTAGGTTTACTACAGAGAGCTTAAGAATGGGCATCCAGGCATATTACTAATGTTTTTTTCCCATCATATCACATGATGCTTCGCATGGGATTTATTCTTCAGTGTAACACAGACACTAGAATCAATCTGCTCTGTTCTGCTACCCTCCATTCACAGATATAGTGGCTGACTAACACCATATGGAATCTTCAGCATGGATATTTACTTTACTTCTTCATGGTGTTATGCTGAACTCTCAAAGAAAATCAAGAAATATACTTATTTTCAAGTGTAAAACCTCTCAAGGAAAACACTGTTTGACTGCAGTTTAGAATCATCATGCAAATGAATTTTAATGATAATTACAATTTCATAAATCATAACAATCTGATGCCAAAAGTTTAATTTGTTTCATTGCCTTTATTTACTAGCAAGCTTTGACTTAATATTCATATTAACCATCATGAACCTTTCATTTACCTTGTTACTTCATACTTTATTCATACTAAACATGCTTCACGGTATTATACATTTGACATACATATACAATTTTCCTCAATTTGAACACTGAACACTTTTTCTGTTTACATCACTGTGCACCAGTGGGCAGGGAATTAATTTGTTATGTCATGTTTCACCTCCTCCTTCTACCACCCTCACCTAACATTGAGTGAAACTGCTCAGCTAGCTTAGAAACCCTCTGTAATACTATGTTTAATTTGGGAATGTGTGACAGTACACATTTTGAATCATGATTCATGTTTGCTGTAAATAACTTTATCTGGTTATTTTTGCTTTTCACCTGAACACTGCTGAATGCAGTTATCCTTCTAATCCAATCTTATCCAAATCTAGTCATATCCTACACAATTTTCTTTTCAGCCATTTGACTCATGCTTGCAGAGGGTTTCTGTGAATACAACACATTAGATAGAAGATACCTTAAAGAAATACTTATAGAAATGTTTCCCTCACCTCACCTGTAGTGACATGTTTGCTGTCTAAAGTTTAGTTTTGCATTGGAGCTATGAGGCTAATGTAGTGAACAAGTAATGAATGCCCAAGTCATGCATGCCTAAAACATCCCGCATATGCTTCAAATTGCGTTAAGTAATGTTAAATAGACTTGTTTGTTTTGTATCTTAACATGAATGACATATTGTTATCTAAGTTGCAGCGGCCCCTCTGAGTCTAACACTTTGGTGCACAAGCGTAGTTTTCAGTTAACTGTCACACCAAACCTTTGCTCACATCTGTATCAGATTCAGATTCAGATTTTATTTTTCTCATACAATATCATACATGGTACGACATGCAGTGAAATGCTTTTTGCAACGGCCGACCTTAAAAAAAGTAAAACTGTAAAAAACAAAAAAACAAAAAAGACAGTAGAAACATTATGATGATAAAGATGGTAAGATAAAGTGCAGATGCATTACCAAAAAGACATACATGAATGTATGATATACATGTAAGAACTGTTATGGGGTGGAGTATTACTATACATTTAATGTACATATAAGAACTATATGGGGTGGAGTATTAATGTGATATATGAATATAACATGAATAATAGACACAGTTCCAGATGTTGCAGATGTTAAAGTGCAGGTGCATAATCATACTGGATGTAATTACAGAGTTCGGATCTGCACCTGATTCAGGGCCCGAATAGCCTGAGGGAAGACACTCCTCCTCATTCTCTCTGTGTTGGCTTTAAGGGAGCGTAAGCAGTTTCCTGACCTCAGTAGAGAAAAGAGTTCATTGTCAGGATGACAGAGATCTTTCTTTGGCACCGCTTGGTGTAGATGGACAGTAGGTCAGGAAGCTCAGAGTGAATGATGCGTTCGGCCGAGCGCACCACTCCTTGAAGATCTCATCTGTCCTGCTTGGTGCTGT
>JBBIGA010000022.1:6606575-6631916 GCA_037576975.1 Alestes dentex | reverse complement strand
GCCGGACTGCTTGGGGGAAGAAGCTGTTGCACAGTCTAGCAGACCTGCTCCTGATGCTGCAGAATCGTCTACCAGATCGGAGGGGGCTAAACAGTTCATAGCAGGGACGGTGGGGGTCCTCCACAATGCTGGTGGCCTTACGGATGCAGCGGGAGGTGTAAATGTCCTGCAGGCCTGGTGGAGGGCTGCCAGTGATGCGTTCAGCAGTGCACACAATCCTCTGAACAGCTCTGCGGTCAGAGTCATGGCAGTTTCCATACCAGACAGTGGTACAGCTGGTCAGGATGCTCTCAATGGTGCCTCTGTAGAAGGTGGTGAGAATGGGTTTGGGGAGGTGCACCTTTCTCAGCCGTCGCAAGTAGTGCAGATGCTGCTGGGCTCTTTTGGTCCGGAACATGGTGTTGTTGGTCCAGGAGAGGTCTTCTATAATGTGAACACCAAGGAATTTGGTGCTCCTAACTCTCTCTACCATCGCGCCATCAATGTTGAGTGATGTGGCTCAGGACTAGCCACTCGAAACACTTCATGATGATTGGAGTAAGTGCTACTGGGCGGTAGTCGTTGAGCTCTAAAACTGTGGACCTCTTTGGTACAGGTCTGATGGTGGTGGCCTTGAAGCACTGTGGGACGGTAGCTTGGCTGAGGGAGGTGTTGAAGATGTCCACTAGGATGTCAGTCAGCTGGTCAGCACAGGCTTTTAGGCCAGGTACACTGTCTGGTCCAGCGGCTTTGCGTGGGTTGACCCATGGCAAGAGTCTTTCTCACGCCGGCTGCAGATAGTGACAGCACTCAGTTGTCTGGCGGAGGGTGGTCTTCTGCAGTGGCTCTACGTTCTGGGCCTCAAACCTGGTGTAGAAGGAGTTGAGTGCATCGGGGAGAGAGGCGTCGGTGTCACGCGTATGCGGCAGGGTCCTGTAGTCGGTGATGGCTTGGATGCCCTGCCAGGTGAAGTGGTTGTTGACCTTCTTGGCGTACTCACGCCTTGCCAGCTTGATGCCCCAGGAGAGGCTGGTCCTGGCTGCTCTGAGCATTTTGGCTTAGTTTGATGTAGATGCACAGTCCGCCCCCACGAGCTTTTCCAGATCTGCTGGCGTCTCTATCTGCATGGATCGCAGTTAGCCCTGTTAGCTGAATAGCTGCCTCAGGGATGTTGTCGTTCAGCCAGGTTTCAGTAAAGATCCCTCATTTCTCGATGTGCAGCTCTCTGAAGTCGGATGTCGAGTTTGTTTTCCAGTGAGCGGACGTGCCAGTAGGACAGATAGAACAGCCGGCCTGGTTGGGTTAGCCTTTAGCTCAGCCGGGATGCCTCCCCGCTTGCCACGCTTCCGGGCTTGCTCACACCGCTTGCGGCATCTCTTAGCTGGGATGGTCGCAGAGGGCGACTCAGGGGTGGGCTCCTGGAACAGGCCGAGCTCACGGAGCTCTATTGTCAGACCGTCTGCAATCAAGTTCCAGTTTTCGTTGATTTCCAGGAATGTGCAGCAGTTGTTTGTGAGTCTTTGTATGTCTCTCACACATGTTTCAATGACCGAAAAGACTACAGACATAAGAAAGAACTACAAAATACACCTATTTAGAATCCAGAGTAGCCACTGTATCCAGCTAACGTGCCACCATCTTGAAACAATATAAATAGGGAAGAGAAATAGTTGACTGAAGACTATTTTTTCATTTTCTTTGTTGTGTTTGCCAAAAAAGGAACACACTTTATCATATAAGTATCTACCTAAGATTATGGCAATTAAGAGGGAATGAAAATGACAATATCTGTTGCAATATCTGTCCAGTAGAAGACAATTAAATTTTTTTTAACTCTTCTAGTGACCTAGAGAGAGTGAGAAAGAGAGTTTCTATAGGAAAAACGAACAACAGAAGACCTTAATGTACAGCTGAATCACTGTTTGACAGATTGGCCATCTACAGCTAATGGAGTTGGTACAGTTAAGAGTCGGAAGAGGGAGTGTTTGTTAAAAGAGTAGATTGAGAGTCTCTAGTCCACAATAACAGGAACAAGTCTCCACTGGCAAACTGAACAGCAGTTGCCCTTGGATGGGGAGGAGCATGGGTTGGGGGGGGAGAGTTGAAAGCAACCAAACCAGTCAAGGACATTTGGGCAAGGGGCCCCAGCAACTGCATGTCTGGTGACCAGTTGGGCTAGACAAATGTACTGCGATTCCCCTCTGAGAAAACAGAGAACAGAGTTCTCTGTATTTCTCAGATTCAGATTTTATTTGTCACATCCAATATCATACATGGTATGACATGCAGTGAAATGCTTTTTGCAACGCCCGACCTAGAAGACAGTAAAAAAAACCAAAAAAACAGTAGAAACAGTATGATGGTAAGATGGTAAAGATAAAGTAAAGATAAAGTGCAGATGCATTACCAAGGACATACATGGATGTATGATATACATATAGAGCTGTATTGTGTGGAGTATTAGTATACATATATGTACATAAAAGGACTGTGTGGGGGTGGTGTAGTAATATAAATATAATATACATATAAGAACTGTATGGGGGTGGAATATTAATGTGATATATGAATATATTATGAGTGTATTATGAGTAATAGTCACAGTGATATTGCAATTGTTAATGTGCAGGTGCAACAGAGAAAGATATGAATATGGATATGAGTATAATATGAATAATAGTCACAGTTCCAGATATTGCAGATGTTAAAGTGCAGGTGCAACAGAGCAAGATACGAATGTGGATATGAGTATAATATGAATAATAGTCACAGTTCCAGATATTGCAGATGTATTACAGAGTCCAGATCTGCAGCTGATTCAGGGCCCGAACAGCCTGAGAGAAGAAGCTACTCCTCATTCTCTCTGTATTGGCTTTAAGGGAGCGGACACGCTTCAACAGAGAAAAGAGTCCATTGTCTTCCTTGATCTTCCTGGCTTTCGTTTGGCACTGCTTGGTGTAGATGGACTGTAAGTCAGGAAGCTCAGAGTGAATGATGCGTTCGGCTGAGCGCACCACTCCTTGAAGATCTCGTCTGTCCTGCTTGGTGCTGTTCCCAAACCAGGTGTGGATGTTTCCCGTCAGCCTACTCTCAATGGTGCAGGTGTAAAAGTTCTTAAGCTCCCTCTGAGGCAGGTGAAAGTCCCTGAGATGTCTCAGGAAGAAGGCGCTGATGGGCCTTCTTCACCAGAGTGTTGATGTGGCAGGTCCATGACAGGTTCTGGGTGATGTGAACACCCAGATTCTGGAAACTCTCCACTCTCTCCACTGTTGTCCCGCCGATGTAGAGGGGCTGGTAGTTCCTCACCTGCCTCGTGCTGAAGTCCATGATCAGCTCCTTGGTCTTGCTGACGTTTAGGAGGAGGTTGTTCTCCTGGCACCAGTTCTCCAGGTTCCTAATCTCCTCCAGGTAAGCCTTCTCTGTGTTGTCAGAGATCAGGCCCACCACAACAGTGCCATCCGCAAACTTGATGATGGAGGCGGAATCTGAAGTGGCTACACAGTCATATGTGTACAGCGAGTACAGCAGGGGACTTAAAGCACAGCCCTGAGGAGCTCCAGTGCAGAGAGAAATAGAGGGAGAGACATGTTTTCCCACCCTCACTGACTGTGGCCTGTCTGTTAGAAAGTTGGTGACCCACTGGCAAAGTGATGGACTGAGTCCCAGACCTTCAGCTTAATAAAGAGCTTCAAGGGGATTGTGGTGTTAAATGCTGAACTGTAGTCCACAACAGCATCCTAACATAATTCCCCTTGCCCTTGTCCAGGTGACATAGTGTTGTGTGCAGCAGATGGGAGATGGCATCGTCAGTGGAACGATTTGTCCGGTATGCAAACTGTAGTGGATCCATGGTGGCAGGAAGTGAAGATGTGATGAAGTCTCTGACCAGTCGCTCAAACCACTTCATCACGACTGAGGTCAGTGCTACTGGGCGGTAATCATTGAGGCAAGCAGACTGTTGTTTCTTAGGTACAAGGACAATGATGGACTTTTTGAAGCATGAGGGGACTACTGGCTAATGTTGTTAGCAGCAACACTGAAGCGAGCATAAAATGTGTTCAGCTTGTCAGCCAGTGAAGCGTCAGCTCTCATCATTGAAGAGGATAGTTGTTTATAGTCCGTTATCGTCCTCAGTCCTTTCCACAGACTCCTAGAGTCACACTGTTGTAGCTGGGACTCTAGTTTCTCCACATAGTTCCACTTTGCCTGTTTCACTGCTCAGAGCTGCGCCAAAACATGTCTCAGTCTGCATCTTCGAGTGCGTCCTGCAGCGCAGCCACTGATTTGTCCGTCCAGCGTGCAACCTCCCTCGTGACCGGTGCTTCCCGTTTTAGCCTTTGTTTGTAAACAGGGATAAGAAAAATGTCGGCAGAGACTGAGATCTATAACAGTCCTTAAACGGAGTGTAACAGTGGTCCAGTGTCCTTGTGCCCCTAGTGGGGCAGGTGATGTGCTGTTTGAGGTTCGGAAGAGTGCGCTTTAGGTTAACTCTGTTAAAGTCGCCCATCACAATGAGCGCCACATCCCGATGTAGTGCTTGGAGTCGTGTAAGAGCCTCTTGTAGTTCACATGAGGCAGTGTCCAAGTCTGCGTCAGGCGGAATGTAAACAGAACAGACTATGACTGCAGTGAATACCCGAGGAAGATAAAACAGGCGACATTTAATAATCAGCAGTTCCAGGTTGAGTGAGCAAGATCGAGGAGAGAGAGGCTCGCACAGTCGCACCAGCTGTCGTTTACCATCAGACACACTCCACCACCTCTGTCCTTCCCCGACTCAGTTGTTCTGTCCATGTGGTGCACCGAGAAAAACTCTGCCAGTTGTTCAGCCATGATACATGAGGTGGCACATACAAAGAGAATGTCTGATAGCTAAAAGACCGGAGGACATGATATAATCACTGAACATCAACAGCTCCTCAGTGGAGATTGTACAGAGGGACAATGGAGAGCATTCTCTGTAGCTGCTTCAGGGCTTGGTAAGGGAATTGTTTCATTTCTGAACATGAAACCCCACAGGAGACAGTGAAGATGTTTACACCCCGCAAAGCCATCAACATTGTGGATGATCCCACACAACCCTGATATGCCCTCTTCTCCTTCCTCTGGTCTGGCAAAAGGTTCCGTAGCACATGGGCTTCCACTGGCAGACCAGGAAAGTCATCAGATTTCTTGTTACAACTGAAACATACATTTCCTTTTCTGACACAATTCATATACATTCTGAACTATTTACTTTGAACAAACAATGTACACTCCCCCCACCATTGTAACTACTCCTTAATTTACTACAAACTGCATTTTCTCTGTCCTGCTGCTGCTATGTGCACAATCATTATTTATTCTTGTCCACCTCTATTCTACATTTTTGCACACCTATGTCACACACACACCAGTCACGTGAGTGCTATGAGGTCCCAGATGTGAAGCACGTCACCTGGAACATAAACAGGTAAGAGGCTTACCTTGGCTGTTCAGTCCCTATTCCAACTCCAGCCCAGACCATCTCAACTATAGCTGTGAGTACTCCTGTCTACGTTTTTATCTCTCCTCTTGACTCTATGTGTGAATACGAACGCGCATTCCTGGTTGGAATCTCAGCTCTCTAGTGAGAGCATTCTTAGCGTAACTGCGTGGTTTCCCTGCTCTCCCTTACCTGCTCCCCACCTTTCTCTCGTCACCTCCCCTCATCCTTGGACACCCTTGGCTTCTGAAGCACAACTCACTCGTCTCCTGGACCAAAATCATTCAGTGGGGGCCGACCTGTCAGGAGCTATGTCTCTATGCAACAGCTGGGACATTCTCTAGGGAGTCCGAGGCCACCGGAAGGCGACCTGGAGGCCATCACACGCTGTACCATGACCTGGTGGGGGTCCTCACCAAATGTTGGGCTGTACAGCTGCCACCACATAGCCCTTATGACCTGGCCTTTAACCTACAGCCCAGCACAGTGCCATCCCATGGCCATTTTTAATATTCCCTGTCAGTGGAAGAATACAAGGCCATGGAGAAAAAATACGGTGGCCTCCACCCTTGTGTCGACTATTGGGGGATAAATAAGATTACCATCAAGAACAGACACCCTCTTCAACTCACTAATACCTGGATGCATTCTCTGTTGCCTCCTACTTCACAAAGTTGGACCTTAGGAGTGCACACAATCTCGTCCGCATCAGAGAAGGTGATGAGTGGAAGACTTTCGTAATCTCCCCTATCGGCCATTATGAGAGCCTTGTTATATCCTTCGGCCTATGCAATAGTCCCGTTGCATTCCAACAGGTCATGAGTGACATGCTGCGGGACATGCTAGGCCGATGGGCATTTGTGTATTTGGATTACTTCCTCATCTATTCAAGCACCCAAGAAGAGCACACTCAACATGTGAGGGTGGAGTTCAAGCGGTTGCTGGCCCACGAGCTGTACTGCAAGTTGGAGAAATGTGCTTTCCACTAGCACTCCACAACATTCTGGGGATTTGTCATCTCATACCAGGGTGTGGCCATGGACCCCAGAAGTTGGATTCTGTGCATAATTGGCCCCTACCCAGGACGCTTAAGCAGCTTCAGTGCTTTCTGGGGTTTGCAAATTTCTACCACCACTTTATCTGGGGCTTCAGCTCCATTGCAGCACGTCTGACAGCCCTCACTCACCCCTCCAATCAGTGGTTCACCCTCACCCCAGAAGCCACTCAAGTCTTTCATCATTTCTGCACCCTCTTCACCTTGCCCCCTGGGTGGTCCTGCACCTGTCCTTCCTCCTCAACTTATTTTCACCCTCCTCTGCTGGGAAACAGGATCCACCAGGCCCAGGCCTTGGAGCCCACTCTGGCAGAAACCCTGTCCAGACGAATCTTTGTGCCAACTGATCATCGGCCCGAGGTCCTCATCTGGGGATACTCCTCCATCCTCGCTGGTCTCCTGATCTACCTACAAAGAGCCTTCTATTGGTCCGCCATGGCCGAAGATGTCCGGGAGTTTGTTTGGGTGTGTGTGGTGTGCACCAGGATGAAGACACGCAATCAGTCTGCCCCAGGGGACCTCCAATTTCGCCCTATTCCCTGATGACCCAGGTCGCAAATTGCCATTGACTTCATAAAAGATCTGCTGGAGTCGGATGGAAAAAACACCATCCTCACCATCATCGATCAGTTCTCCAAGGCTGTGCACCTGGTGGCTCTCTCCAGACTTCTGTCAGCTAAGACCACTGCCGAGCTGATATTGAAGCATGTAGTCCACTTGCATGGGTTCCCCAAGGACATCGTCTCTGACAAGGGCCCCAATTCACTCTGGAGGGCCGTTTGCTGTCTGATCAACACCACCTGCAACCTGTCATCCAGATACCTCCTGGGCTTGCTACCTCATCTGGGCGGAACTCTCCCATAACCTCCAATCCTCCACTGTTCAACCGTTGGCCCAACAGTTGGCCCACGGGTGCCAGTGGCTCTGGGACCAGGCCTGTACTTCCAGCCAATGGGCCAATGCATGCTACACTCAACAGCATCGCAGTTGGCACCACCAGGGATGTTTGTTCCACGTAGGTGACAAGGTTTGGCTATCCTCACAGAACCTCCGACTACATACTGAATCACACAAATTCACCTCATGCTACATCGGACGACATCGCATCATCCATCGGATCAACCCTGTCACCTACCAGCTCCAGCTGCCTGCCTCCCTCTGCATCCACCTGGTCCTCCACATCTCCAAGCTCAAAGTCCCCTTGGGTTCCTCTTGAAACTGCACCCCCCCACACACACACAATAGACGGTGGTACTGTCTACACCGTTGTTGGATTCTCACATTAGGGCCTAGGGGACTCAGTACCTTGCTATGGTCCCAAGGTCCCTATGGTTCCAGGTTGGTTTGTCCTCAACCCAACCCTCATTCAGGACTACCGTCGCCAGGTATCCTCCCAGCCTGGTCTGTTTGGTGACAGTCTATCGGGGGGGGGGTTACTGTCACGCACACCGTTCTTAGAGTAACTGCGTGGTTTACGTACTCTCCCACGTCTGCTCTGCGTTTGAGTTCACCAACCACGCCACATTGGGCGAACAGCTTAAGTCAGTATTCCTGATAACATAACAACTAGTAATATCCAGTATCTGTCATAATATTACATTAATTCAAACATCAACTGCACTAAAAGTTACCTTTCCTGTTGTGTTGCTGCTCCTGTGTTTTTCTTGCACTCTCTTTTGTGCTCTCTTTGTGTATTTTTCCTGTCTGCTCTTCTGTAGTCTTGTGGTGTTTCTATTTTTGTCATCATGTTGCACCATGGTCCTTTAGGAATGTTGTTTCAGTTCACTCTGTACTGTGTATAGGGCTAAAATGACAATAAAACCCACTTGACTTGACTTGACTTGTCCAATCATAGCTTACTTTGGTTAGTGCTATGCTAATGTTTCATGTTAATGTTTTAATGTGTTCAAAATATGCTTGAAATAGGTGGTTCACTAAAAAATATAATTTACACAATTTTCCCCATGCCCCAGTTGTAGTTAATTAGTCATGATGTGGGTGATGTCTCAACTTTGCTACTTTAGTTTGTCACTGGAACATTTTTGGTGATCAAACTTTCATTCATTTAATTCGTCTCAGTGTTCTAGTAAAAATGAAACAATCAAACTTCAGATACCAAACATGCCTTGGCTGATTTGCTACATTTGGAGTAAATCAGATTTCTTCTATGACCATTTCTTTAAGCAATACATCTAACAGACTGCATACAGTGTGTTTTAGTAGGATAGGTAAAGCAGGTTTGTCCTTTTTTGCATTTTGAACATTTAGGGTTAGTCAGGAGTTGTGAATGACCTCTCTTGTGCTTAAGCTTACTGGGAGTCTCACGCAACAGCTTTGATAAAAGGGCTGGAAACCATGGCAACAGCAGTGTGCATGCGGGCTGCTGTGCTTGAGCTGACGGGCACACTGACCGGCGCGGTGCTGGAGGCAGGTCAGTGGGCTGATTCGGTGTGATTCATATCTGGAGGTCCGTAGAACTCTTCATTTCAGTGCCTCCTCTCCACATGCACACAGTGTTCCAGTGGGAGGAGGAGGGACTCGCGGTGACTCATGCTGAGGCTGAGAGCTGGCCAGAAAGAAAAAGTGAAAGCTCATTTATGCCATCTCACAGCACCCATAATAACAAAAGAGTAACAACAACCACTTCTGAATCATGCAGAGCTCCTTACTACATTCCGCGTGTACAGACTGTTCCAAGGCCGCATGTTAAAGGTTGAGTGGCTGAAACACTAATGTAACATAGGCCCGGGACATCTGAGGAGCCAGCATGTGAATCAGGTGTGGGCTGGCACGTGGGTGTTAGCTGTCAGGAGCATGTCATGTTCTTACAGCTGCGATGAGCAAATTGCTCTGTTTTAAGCAATCCGGACTGGAAGCTTTAAAGGTCGCATATGATTTCAACCCATCCTCAACCCATTCAGGACTGCACCTTCCCTTGACAATAGTAACGTACAGAAATATCTTTCTTATAATAAAAAAAAATGGATTTCTTCATCTTTCAAAAACTTTAAAATATGTTACTTACATATACACTTGTACACACTGTTTTTTCCTGAAACATACAGCATTAATATGGAGTTTGCGCAGTAACAGCCTCTGCTCTTCTAGAGTGGCTTTACTCTAGATGTTGGAACATTACTGTGAGGAAATGATTGCCTACAGTCAAGAGGTAATTTACTGAATTTGAATGCCTGTGTTAGCAATAGGCGCATGTTAATGTCACAGAATTCACTAGTTAGTAGGAGCTTGTACATATAGATAGTAGTTTTGCACATATAGTGTACCTATGAAGAAGGAAGAAGCGAAATGCAATAGCCTATTGGCTTTCTTGGTAAAGATTAGCAAGAAATGGTTTTGTTGTATACTTTTGATTAACTTAATTTTTACTTTTTACTTTTGCTGAGGTTTGTTTTCTTGTACAGCACTAGACATGTAATTTAACGAATTCCTGATTAACAATCAGGCTGTTAATAGGACATGTTCTTTTTCATCAGGCTTATTTCAGTTTGCTTATTTGTGTTGATGTTATTTCAACAAGAATTCTAAAAGATTGACACTATTTTTAATAATGTCATTTTGATAATGTTATTCAGTTGGAAATTAATTTCAGTGTTTAGTAAAGTTATGACTAGGGGTGTCAATAATTCTGGAGGCTGCTGTGAATGATTTGACCATTTTAGTTATTACTCTAATAATTTTACACTCAAAAATAATAAAAAAAGTAACTTGCGGTGCTTTATCGTGTAATTCTTCATGATGCTACGTTTAACTAGCATGTCACCTAAGCTGCCTTGCACTCTTCCTGCACAATAGGGGTTGGTGTAGGTGTGTGCTCCCCGTGGGGCATTCCCTGCGGGATCATACCTGAGGGCGGACATGTACATAACGGATAAAGTCATACTGTGAGTCATAAAGACCTCCTTGCAGGTTTCTGACTAGTAGTGTTCAGATCACATTGTAAATGTTCCTCATACCCACCTACTCACCCACAACCCCATAAATGGTGTCATAAGCAATCCCCTAAGACTGAATTAGGACAGACATTTGCCGAGAATGACCACGGCATAAACTGCACAGACCAACACAAGCGTGTCAAACTAGGTTCCTTCCAGCCCACAGCTTGGCTTTCTCTCATTTTGTAAATTAATTGATACATCGAATCAGGTGTGTTCAGTGAGGTGGTTCTTATGGAAACCAGAATCCAGAAGAACCTTAAAAGAAGATGTTCTAAAAAGAACCTCAGTGAAGAACACTTCAAAGTTTTATGTGAAACCAAAATATATTTTTGGCACCAGTCAAAAATGGTTCTTTAAAGGACCAACCACTTCAAGGATCTTTGAGGCTGTAATTCCTGAGCTGCCAAAGGACACATGGGGACTATGTGGTGATCTACTAGGACCGGTTTGAGAGCACTGCGAAAAGGAACTTGAAAACAACCTTTTTTGGTTCTACTTTAGGGTGACCAGGCGTCCTCTTTTCCCCGGACATGTCCTCTTTTTGAGACCTGGAAATTGCGTCCGGTGCACAGCCGTCAGCCCGAGATGTGCCCAAGATGCGCATACCATCCTCCCCCGCCATAAACCGGTAAAGAAAGTCCACGCTAAGGTGTTCTCTTTTTCACAATCCCAAATCTGGTCACCCTATTCTACTTACAACCTTTGCATTTTGTGTACAGTATTTGGCTAGTCCTATAGTGTTCATCAAAAGAACACTAAATTCAGTAGCTTTGTCTTTTTCTCCAAAAGCAGTGCTAAAAACATGAAACCGAGCTTTCTCCTGCATCTGTTGAGTCCTTCAGGCTGTCACTTCAGCTCCCAGTTTCATATCCATTTACCCCAGGCATGTGGCAGTTTCTTCCCTTTATGTTTGATTTTTCTATAGCCTACAGAGACTAATTCATGTGGGCAGGTTCATGATTACATTTTTAGCCCTAATCAGAGCCCTAACACACTTTCTGTTTCCTGCTGCTGACTGACTCTGCACTCAGGGTGCATAATCCCTGCTTTAATACTTAACTGCATGTGAGCCAGGACCTCAGTGGCTCCATTTGCAGGAGTGACAGAGCAATACTCGCACCCCATACACCCAAGCAAGCAGAGACATTACGGAGGTATAAGCCAGCCTGGTTAATATTCAGAGCTGTGGTTCAGATCTATCGTGGGAGATGAACCAGGCCATTGTAGGAAAGTGATGTGCCATGTCGCTAGCAGCAAGTACGTCATACTAAATCTTATGCCAATTAATTTTTTCTTCATTGCTGCTTTGTATCTGTGAGCTAGCTCATCAAACCGGTCCACATTTCTCTTGTTAGCCAGATGGTCTGAAGGGTCAGTCTGCTCTCACATTAAAGGGGTCATCAACATATTTTGTTAATTGGCTTAAGCTTTTAGTTATGTTGCATGAATGTGTCATTTGCTGGCAAACACTAATCATTTTGATTGAGATTTGATCATTTTTTTATTGCTGCAGAGCACCAGAGTTAATTATTTCAAGCTGTAATAATTAAACCATGTACAGTTTCAGTGTTGATTTCACCAGTTACAGTTTCAGTATCTACAGAGAATGGATCTGAAAGTAATCTGAGTATGGGCTGTTTGTTCCTGAATTGCCCAGATCTAATGGTGAATGCCTGTTTTGTGCCTTCAAGCACGCAGCTGTGTCAGCTCCCGTGGTAGCCCTTGCTATAAAAGGCCTCCTGGCATGTTTAAAAATGTGTCAGATTATCTTTCAAGATTGGGTTTCATTTCAAATGCACAGACAACCTCAAACAAATGGTAAATCAATCTGTCCTTTCCCTGCAGTTTTAAATTCAGATAAATGGTGTGTCCAGTTAGGTCTGTCAGAAAGGGCAGATCAGCAATCCAGTCAGTGCTTTCTGTGACTGTAGTGACTTTAACCTGTTTCACTCTACTTGCTTTGACTGTCTGTAAGTTGTGCCCCCCTGTCCTACACAGAGCTGACCAGACAGAGAGAAGATGAAGAAGCTTTTAGGATCTCTGTTCTCTTGTCTGTTCGGTATAGCTTCAGATCAGCTTGCAACTTTAGCTAGCTGATGTGAAGAACCACTCTGCTCTAAGATTTAAAACTTTTGTTGAGCTAGTACCAGCAAGCCAAACAGGAAGTTTACTCTTCATTGCTAGCTGTTATATTTATAATTATTATTATATTAATTATATTATCTGTAGGATCTCTGATCTCTGTCTTGTTAGGAATAGTTCTTGTAGGGCCAACTTAAATAGTTGTAAGATCACTCTCTTTTTAGGAATAGCCATTATAGTAGGATCACCCTGCCATCTATCTGTCATAGAGGCCAAGGCCTGTTAATTAGGTCAATCAGTGTTGTTGGGTACTACTGTATGCTACAAACCACAAGCTACTAAGTGAATGCATGCAATAGAAAAAAACATTCAAGTAAAATATACAATGAAAATATAGTCTGTTACAAGATTACAGACTGCCTGTATATGGAATTGACTTAATTTTAAGTTATATTTTATTGAGCAAATTGAGTTGATCTTAAAACAGTCCTAAAACTTGGAGATGCTTCAACACCCACAGCACTTCCACTTCCCACATGTGTAAAATGGATTAGTTTTCATTAGGTTCCTCTTTAAAAAGCCTCTTAACCCCATCAGACCACCATCGCTCGAGCAATTGTGAGTAATTACCATATACAAAAAGAGCAATTAAGAAACATACAGCACTGAAATATGCCTGAGCTAACACAGGCAATTAGGCTTGCATATGAGGGCAATTATGGTGCATTACTGAAAAGTAGTGACGGCTGTTTCTGAAGTGGGTCAGGGCCTAGCATGTGAAACATTTATGTAGTTACACAAGAAAATATGTTTCACCTCATTACATTCATGCTGAAGTTTATCATAATTAGAAGTTCTTACCATGCCTGGCATAAGCCTAAGGCATATCCAGTGGATATTCGTAAAGCAATGTTTTATGTTTTGCCTGCATTTGAAAGACCTGAACATCACAGAACACATGTACGTGTTCCATGTGTTGAATGATTTTTCAGTTTGGATGAATCTTTTTCTGGCCATTGCCACATTATATACAATGAAGCTGTTAGAGAGGTTCCAGATAAAATGCAAAGGTTTCACCTCAGATGTTAGGTTATATTTTTCATATAAAGCATGCACAATATTTTACAAACTTCACCTTGTGTGAAGCCAGGCAGCACTGGAGAAAACGATGAGAGGCCCATTGGCTTTCAGATGGAGACTGAGAACAGCAATTACACATCACAAAAAGGCAGCTGAGACAAGTCTGCTTATCATTCTGAGGGCAGAGACAAGTGCAGTGTTTTTCTTTCAGACACTCTGTCCACAGAAGTAAAGGTTTTTCAACTTGCTGTTTTAGTGCAGATGTGGCACAGTATGTTCACATATTGCTCTGAGATGAGCAGGAGGAGTGGGACAGTGAATGAAGACAGGAATGAATGAGTGACACTGTAAAATTGAGGTATGGTTGTCCACATGACTGAACAAGTTAGTCAGCTACTGTGTATTGTAAACACAAAAAGTGGAAACACACTTGTCCAGTAAAGCCTGATTCAGATTCAACAAAATGACTAGGGGAGTAAATGACAAATTCAAAGGGGAGTAAATGACAAAACTTTTAGGAAGTCCTACAATTTACAAGGCCCTCGACTTACCATAGTATTTTTTCAATCTTCACTGTGTTTACAGAATTAATTGTGTCATGCTTGGGTTCATGTCTGTGTGATGGTTGTTTCTGGCTTAATATGTGGCAATTGTCATTGACTAAATTGGAAGAAATCAAAATTCCTTAATTTATTAATAATAGTAATTAATAAAAGTAAAAAGGCTATATTTGCCTATTACACTTAATAATGCCAAATCCAGGTGCTGAAGTGTAGAAGCCAGCTTTTACATAGATAATTTAAACCACTTATTGTCTGTACACACTGGTCTGTGTATGCTATATTGTCAAAATTACATTGAATTTTTGTATATGAAGTTACATATGAAATATTGCATGAAGGGACAATGTCTGGCCTTCATATTGCTTCTACTGTACAATATTTGCATTTTCACTTTCAATAGGGGGCCTTCTTTTATGGTTTAGGCTAACATGGGGAATGTAGCAGTAATGCATGGCTTGTTTTCCCTGGACTCAAGCCATCAGCTACAGCAGAACATATGGAAAGGGCCGCGGTGGAGGTGGACAACTTAACAAAAGCCTGCTGTGTCTCAGGATAATCCTTTAAATGCTTTTTGTTTTCTGCATAATCAAATAGAGCAGAGGTACAAGAGTAAGTCCTTGCTAACCATAAGCCTGTTAGTGCCTTTTCTAATGCTTTCTAACTCTCTCTCCCTCTCTCTCTCTCTTTCTCTCTCTCTTTTTGTATATATCTATCTCTCTCTCTCTTTCTATCTCTCTCTTTCTCCCTCTCTCTCTATTTCTATAGAGATAGAGACCACTCTATCAGTCTATTCAACTATCTTTTAGGTTCTCATAACTTAAAAGATTAGTACACTTGGACATCTGTTTTATACACTAATCAGTCATAACCAATCAGAGGGACAGCTGGTTACCTGGTGGTTAGGGCATTTGCCCTGCGATCAGGAAGTCGTGAGTTCGATTCCCAAGACTACCTCTGAGGTACCCTTCAGCAAGGTACCGTCCCCACACACTACTCACCGGGCGCTGTGTTCCTGGCTGCTCACTGCTTCACTTGGTGAATGGGTTAAATACAGAGGAAGAATTTTGTGCTGTTCACGCTGTGTCCTGCAGATGCTCGACTGTTTTGAGATCTGATGATTTCAGAGGCCAAGTCAACACCTTGAACTCATATTCCGTAAGATACTCCTAAACAATTTTGCAGTGTAGCAGAGCTCATTGCTGTCAGGGAATACTGTTGTCATGAAGGGTGTACTTGGTGGGGAGTACCATGTTTAGGTTGGATTGCGCATGTCAAGGTAACATCTATGTGAATGCCAGGACCCCATATATACATAGTACTCTGTAGTTTTATAAATTGTATTGATGCATCTCTTAACATGAATAACCACTGGAAATGCTGTTCTAGCAGGCTGAAAGCTACATTTTAATAATAATTTTGCACACAGAGACATGACTTTATATTTGTCTTAGAAACAAATTTCATTCATATTCAAATTGAATCTAAATGTTGTTAAAATTCTAAGAAATACGTATGCATTTAGATATGTCCAAATTTCAAAATATATATTAATTCTGTCAAAGCAATTCGATCTAGAGGGGACCAGTCCTCCTGGGCTGCTATAGATAGTGTAGTAAGCATTAAAAGCCTGTCAAAATCTGTATTGCATGAATAAGAACCAACTGGGCATTCAGAGCTTTTAACAGAGCCTTTAAAACACAGTTGACTTTGGCTTTTCTGCAGTGAAGAGTTAGATAGCCACTCAGCTTTTACCCATACAAGTAAATAAGTGGGAGCACCACTTTAACACATTAGCGGGGGGGTGGGGGGGGGGTGCCATGATTTATCGGTCAGTCTCCATTGAGAAAATGAGCATGGATCTATGGTGGAAGTCCCTGCAAGCATCTCCTTGCTACTAATGAATACGCTCCAGTCACAGCAAGGCCCAATCTCATACACCCTGAAGTGCAGAGCAGGTGAAGAGCTGATTCTGTAGGAAACAAATGGCAATCTTCACTCACTAATGAACAAGTATTTTTCTGCTTCAGCAAAGTAGACGGTAATAATGCAGCACACAGCAGTTTGAATGAAAACACAGTTCCATTTGCTTTTTCCTTTCGCTACTTAAAAAGGTTTTCAGAGGAGCCTTGCTTTAACTAAATGGTTCCACTTTTGGCAACTGTAGCTTCTGCTTCATTACATTTTAGAGTCCTCTTTACTTTCATATTTTTATAATGCATGCACCTCAGTTTTAAATAGGAAAAAAGCACTTTAAGCTGTTGTCTCAGGGAAGGAGGACACAAATGCAGGAGTAAACTCAAATCAAGGTAGCTTTTAATGACATTAAGCATGTAAACAGACACTTAAAATAAGCACTCCTGCTTTCTTTTGGCTTGGCTTGAGGGAACTGCTCCATCAGAGGAAGGGTCTTCCCATCCAACCGGACCACTCCTGATGAAGTTCATGCTCCCCTTGGGAGCCTAGCTAAACACTAGAGTTCAGATGCTCCAACCCTTGCTGAAGCTATACATGAGGAATCCCAGCCATTAGGCATTCTCCCATGCTGGGTGCTACTAAAAACATGAGAGACAGAGATCATCCAAATCAGAGTTCACAAGGCTTAGATTCAAAGGGAGGACTCCTTACTGCTTAGCGACAATGACTATCTTTTAGCAGCTAGGCAAGTCCACTAGAAAGCATCAGAGAGTAGTCCACACTGGAACCAGAACATGTGAGGAGACTGAGTAAAAGCACGAAGGTCAGGAGCTTCATGCTTGTGACCACACGCTGGTCTTTTAAACCTAGACACATGAGGGAGCAGGGACATAAGGAGCAATCAGAAGCACGAGACAATAATCACATCCTTAACTAATGAGGGGAGATACCTGAAAACACAAGGGAAACCTGATGACAGTCTAAGGAGAACATGAAGGCTAAGTGTAAAACAGATCTGCCACCTAGCAACACACCAAACCAAAACATACCTCCACGTGGACAGGGTGGCATGACAGGACACCTCCACCTCAGTAGCATGGTGACTGCGAATGCTGGAGGCGCAGTGAAGGCAGCGCAGATGTGACAGTACTGGCCTCTGGAGGGTGATGAGAAGGCTCCACTGCCATACCAGGACCCGGAAGGACCGTCCAGGTCAACCACGGGATTGGTATGGCTGGCTGGGAGGATGGCCATGGGGGCAAGGAGCCAGGTGATCTGGCTGGGTATGATGAAACTACTCAATCAACTCTTGACTGAGAATCTCTCAAGCTGGGTCCGAGCACCTGTCCTCAGACCCATTACCCTCCCAGTCCACCAAGTATTGGAGACGAATCTGTCTCCTCTGGGAGTCCTGGAGCTGACGTACCTGATAATGGGGGCCCCCCTCAACCTCCTTCCCCTCAGGGAGAGTTGATCTCACCTCTCCAGCATCCAGCAGTCTCTGACTATACCCTTGAGATGAACTGGGGCCCGCGATCTGACAAAATTTCCTTCGCTATGCCATAGCACCTAAAAATGAACTGGAACTTGCCAGGCAGAAGGAAGGGAACTGAAGGGGTTGAACTGAACACCCTTAGAAAACAGTGTGAACAATGACCACTAAGATAGTAGTGTATCCCTGAGAGTTTTGGAGGTCCGTTACAAAGTTCACAGCTCTGTGGGATCATGGAGCTCCATGGAACTAGCAGGCACCTTAGTGACCATGCACACTGAACAGGATCGGGTGACTTGCTCCACGTCTTTCCTGAGATTGGGCCACCGGTACTTTCAGCCAATCACTGCTACTGTTCTCTGGACTCTGGGGTGCCCTGTGGCGGGGTAGTATGAACCCACTCTATTACCTGACTACGGAGTGAGTCAGGTACAAACTTCTTCCCTGTAGGGCATGAACTAGGAGTCGGATAACGTGATGCATTTCATTCTATTTGTGTCGATATCCCATACTATGGGAGTTGCAATTAGTGCACTGGGGATAATCGGTTTAGGCTCAGTTAAGTCCACAGATGTACTATAATGTTGTGACAATTCTAGTTTACCATTTTTGGACCTATCCGTGATACTGAAATTAAAGCGGGTAAAGAACATATCTTGCATATGTGGTCCTGTGAGAAAAACCTGTTAAAGAGCCCTTATAATGGAAAACAGTTTTTTCCTTATTTTTAAATAAAAGTGTCATGTTGGGTGAGGGGTGGACACACTCGCAGGAGACAGCTTAGAATAAAGTTTAATAATGAAAGTTCAGGTTCTATACAAAATCTTGGAGGACCAGAGTATACAAAGTCACTCTGAGTAAACTCAAACACAAGCATGGGAAAGGGAACTCTGCTGCAGAGTCGACTCTTCTCTTAACGTCAAAGCAGGCCCTCTGTCATACAGGGGCCAGTACCAATAACTCCACACTTCATGGACTCCTCTCAATACACAAGACCTTTGTCGTCACACCTATAAACACACACAGGGGAAAGAGACATAGAGGAGAGGTACAACTCGAGTACCAGGCTTCAGCTGTTAATACTGGATCTAGCAGCTGGTTGCACAGACTCTCTCACTGCCACTAAGAGAGTAACCTGGAGTCACTCCTTCCAGAGTCTCTGCTTTCTTCCCCTTCTAGTGTGTACAGAAACATGCAAACAGGAGTAACAATATTCTTTTTCACAAATCTTACCCAGGCTATAGTGATGGGAAGTTCGGCTCTTTTCAGAGAGCCGGCTGTTGTGGCACGGCTCCCAAAGAAGAGCCGGTTCTTTCGGCTCCCAAATGGCTCTTAGTTCGTTATCATCTGTAGCCTAACTTGGCAAATATGAATGCTTTGTGTGTTGATATAAAGTGGGAGCGGCTCTCACTCGATGGGAGTCGGCTCTTCTGATTCACTATGAAGAATTGGCTCTTAGTAGCAGGCTAGCACAAGAGCATGGCCAGTGCTTCAAGTTCAGACGCCTTGGCAGAAATACACATGAGAAATAAACTTATAAAAGGAAGATATTTATGTTTAGTACAGCGAAATACTGGATGTTTGAGTCTTAGAGCTGTACATTTTCACAAGGCTTTAAAAAAAGACAACGGCTGTTAGTTTATTTTTAGTTATGTTCTTTTCTGAGCACTTTAAAAGCCATGTCTTTGTGTTAATGTTTTCTGAATAAAAATTCCATGTACAGTGTACCTACACCTCATTTTTTCAACTTTCACCATAACATGATGTGTTGCTTAAGTGGTAAGATCTATTCTCAACCTCAAAATTGGTTTTTAATGTAACTTATGTCTATGATTATTCAGTTGTATGACAGATAGAAGGAGAAGATTGAAGGAGGTTCAGATAGAAGGACGTTGTATTGAAAATGTTATACAAACAAACAAACAAAAATGTGAACTGGTTCGTTCAAAATGTTAAAAAATGAACTATGAACGTGAACTAGTTCATTTTATTTGAATGAACTGTATTTTGAACTAGTTCTTTTTCAGTGTGAACTGGCACAACACTGACCAGCACGTTATGTTAAGTTAACCTCAGAGATATGTCCTGATCACTTCAAGAAAAAAAGCTTTGGACTAATTTGAAATACAAAGGCAAAACAACAAAATAAATTATAACTAGTTTAAGTACAAAAACCCACAAAACAAATTTGAGTAAAACGTGTAGGAAGAATGTAGGATGCAGACCATTTAGTACTTTTACTTACATATAATTTTTAAGGATATGATATTTACTTGAATAATTCTACATCCGTGTCTCTTAACTGTCTTATTATGGCATTAATATGTTGCCATCTTTTTAATCAAGGCTGATGGCAAACTTTTAATGGAACATTAGCTGAATTAGTGGGCACTCAGCACCCAATTATTTTTCCAGATGACTCAAGTGGCAAATGACAGTGAACAGGTGCAGTTAAAGGTCTTGCCACACTTCTTTAAAACCTTTGTCCGCTATTAGATGAGAAAGTCAAAATATAGGTGGACATATTTCGTATATGTCTTAAAACCTTCGACTACATTGCAGCAAATGCCTCTGTACATTGCAGTAAACGCTCTGTAATTCTCACGATTGCAAACTGACACATGCTGTGGAGGTGGGCAGTTGATGTAACATGCATTGTGTGGTCAGTGTTTACCAGAATGAGTAATAGGGAAAATAAGCAGGGAGGAGTTATTTTCAGCTGCTTTCATTACTGATCATCTTATCAGCGCCTCTCAGTGACGCTGATTACACCAGCACTGTCATCTTGACTTTGAAGGACCGGATGTGTCAGTAAAAGTATCATTTTAAGGCAGAACCTCTTTTTAAAGGCTAACAGTATTCACTGACAGTGCTTGCCTTGAGACAACCCTCAAAACCTCAACATTTACCTGATCAAACGATTCAGCCCATTAACAACCCCTTATTGTGTTGTTCTGTGTGAAACGTGAAGGTGAGAGGACCTCCTGGACCAGGCCTAGAAAATTGTAGATACAGAATATAGTGGCTTCAGCAGTGGAGATTTATCATCTGATCATTTGTAGAGCTGTCCTTCTGTAAAACAATTTGTCTTTTAAACTGAAACCAACAGTATGTTTAGCTGGGTTTTGTTGTTTATCATTTCAGTTACTTTAATTGATTGTCATGGCTCTACAGTAAAATTCCTATACTCATATTGCTAGGAAAACATGATAATTTTTTAAGTATTGAATCACTGGAAGAACAGTACCTGGATAGTGTTTTATATATGCGTTTTCCTTTAGAATGAGAGAAAGATAACATCACATCACATAATACATGTAAGGAATATCATGTGCATATAAGCTGAGGAAAGCTGATTTTAATCAGTGCTCGTACCTGGAGATACCTGATGAATATGGACCCTGGTTCTTAGGTGTTTTCAGATATTTAAAAGGAGGTCAGAGTCCGTTGAGCGCTTAACATCACTTCAGTTATTTAATTGCACAGTTCATTGGACCATAACAAACAAATAAGGCCTTTACCATGACAGAAGTGGATGCAGATGCTCCCTGAAATGTGCTTTTGCATGTGTGTATGTGTCAGACAATAGTTAAATGTTTACGTTTACAGCATTTAGCAGACACACTTATCCAGAGCAACGTACATCAGTGCGCAACATTTCTTACCTTCTTTGAGCGGACGATAACAGAGTTCTCAAAAGAAACAGTGAGGTTGTGGCTTAGTGATGGACTCCCTTTGATGAAAAGAAGCTCAGTTTTGCTGGGATTCAGCTTGAAGTGGTGGGTTATCATCCAAGAGGAGATGTCAGCCAGACAATCTGAGATGCGGGCCGAGACCTGATCGTCACTGAAGGGAAAAGAGAGAATAAGTTGAGTGGCATCTGCATAAAAGTTTTAGGAAAAGCCATGTGAGGCTATTACATCCCCAAGAGAACCAGTATATAGAGAAAAGCAAAGCCACAGGACCGAGCACTGTGGAACACCAGTGGACAATCTTCGTGGGGTAACCTGGTAACCATGCCATGCTACCTGGTACCTCTGGTCATCAAGGTAGGATGCAAACCATTGCCAGGCTATGCCCGATATCCCAAGTCTGGAGAGAGCAGCCAGGAGGATCTGATGGTTAATTGTGTCGAAGGCTGCAGAAAGGTCAAGAAGAATCAGAGCAGAAGACAGTTTGGCTGATCTAGCTGCATGAAGTTCTTTGGAGACAGCTAGTAGTGCAGTTTCAGTAGAGTGTGCAGCCTTGAATGTGGACTGGTGAGGGTCCTGAAGCCTGTTTTAAGAAAGAAAGATGTTGAGTTGGTTGTAAATAGCATGTTCCAGGACTTTGGAGAGGAAGGAGAAAAGAGATTCTGGTCTGTAGTTGTTGATATCTGAGGAGTATAGCGTATGTTTCTTCAGAATTGGTGTGACCACTGCAGGCTTGAAAGCAGATGGGACATGGCTAGTTGTTAAGGAGCCACTGATGATGTAGGCGATATGTGGGATTATATCCAAGGATATCATCTGGAGTGAGCTCAATGGGATAAGGTTGAGCGGAGATGTGGTGGGTTTGCTGGACATCAGGAGCAAGGACACATCCTCCAGAGAGAGGTGAGAAGCCAAGAAATTGGTCGGCACTGGCCAGTCTTTTGCTGGAAGGTGGCTTTATGACTAGCAGGAAGGATCATCATCAATCTTTTCATTGAAGAACACGGTGAAGTCTTCTGGTGGGAGAGCTGGAAAAACAGGGAGAGATGGAGATTTAAGAAGAGACGGAAATGTGGCAAAGAAAAGAGCTTGTGGGGGTTGGATGCTGATTCTTCAAACTTGGTTCTGTAGAAGGAAGACTTTGCAAATTAAAGCAGTGTCAGATTTGGACAAGAGAGAGCGATAAGGTTGCTGTCGCGAAGCGTTTTCCTCCATCTTATTTCGGATGCTCTCAGTTCTTTGTGGTTACTTCGCAGGACCACAGGCAGCCATTGAGATGGGCGGGAGACACGCTTTGGTCTGGAAGACAAGGTAGATTAATTGAGCTGTGGAGAGATGAGAGAAGACTGGTAGCTGATTCAACTGAAGATGGACAGGGGTCAGTGGAGTTAGGGAAAGATAAGGAAGAAAGAATAGAGGAGGAGAGAAAGGACAGAGATAGTGATGATAGATTTCTGTGGGTAGTTGTAGGTGTTACATGTGGGTGATGAGATGAGGAGGTCTGAAGAGGAAATCTGAAAGATAAAAGATGAAGGTCAGAGACATGTAAATGAGTGGACAATAAATTGAACATAGGAAGTGATCTGGTTGATACTAACTCAAGCGTGTTGCCTGCTTTGTGGGTCGGAGGAGACTCACCGACGGACAGCCAGAAGACAGAGCAGGTGGAGTTCTCCGGTGTGATCCAGGTGTCTGAGAGAGCCAGGAAGTGGAGAGATGCCAGTCCAGAGATGAAGTCAGCTTTCTTGATGCAGGATTGGCAATTCCACAGACCACCATGAACCACTGTAGAAGGCTTTGAAGAAAAAAGCAGCTGAGAGAGGTTACTGTGATTTCTCCTGCGCCGATGGGGAATGTATTTTATTGGACTGTAAGATAAGTGAACAGGTATAGGTATGAAGCACACATTTTGTAGTAGTAACTAATAAATAAAACAGAAGAATTAAATCAGATAGAGGAAAAGATACTTAGCTAAGTGTAGAAGTTGAAGGTATGAGGATCCCTTCCCTGAAAATGCAACTGCCCCAGTTAAAGATAAAGTGGTCTTTGTTTGACCCTTTTCCATCTTAATGCTCAACCTTTTCAAATGGCATTTTCAGCCTTTTTAGTCTTGCCAAATGCAACAGTGCACCTCCATGTCAATATGAACATGCAGGTTGTGTGCATTCTTGTGTGTGTAATCAGTGCATGAGTGACAGCAGTAAGCTGTGCTCTTGCCTAAGGCAAGGAGCGACGTTGAGTCCAGGGGGAGACACAGTCAGGAGGAATGTTCTGCTCTGCCACTCAGGGCTCTGCTCTTGTTGTCTGTTTTCTGAGCTGAGTGTTGGGTCACTTCAGTCTCACCTGGCTGCTCACTCTCTGTCAGCTCACACTCCACTTTTCAATTAAGAGAAGCATGACCCAGCACTGAAAAGAGCAGCTTGCATTAAAACTGAGCAGCACTCAGGTGGCTCTGTTCAAGGACATTTGGCTTCAAGATTTTAAGACACAGCTCAAAGAAACATCTATCTATCTATCTATCTATCTATCTATTTATCTATCTATCTATCTATCTATGTATCTATCTATCTATCTATCTATATATCTATCTATCAGATTAGGTATCAGACTAATGAACAGCAACTGGTACTTTTAGGTCAAAAAATGAATACTATAAAGTAACCTTTCAGGGACACACACTGACCAGCCATAACATTAAAACCACCTCTGAAGCTGTGTTGTGGAATATGGCCCCAAGACGTTACCAGCAGATCCTTCAAGTCCTGTAAACTGTGAAGTGGAGCCTCCACGGATCAGAGCAGCTTGTTCGCCACATCCCACAGATGCTTCATCAGACTGAGATCTAGGGAATTTGGAGGCCTTCTTGGACCAGTTTTGGTAGGTACAACTACATTCCTGAGCTCCCCACAAAACCTGTGGTTTTGGAGATGATCTGACCCAGCTGTGTTGCCATCACAATTTGGGCCTTGTCCCTCAATCATTCAGATCTTTCCCATTTTTAAAATTCTTTTCACTTGCTGTCTGATGTATCCTAGTCCTTGACAGGTGCTGTTGTAATGAGATTATTAATGTCATTCATTTCAGCTGTCTGTGGTGATGTTGAATCTGATCAGTGTTTATTTGAAAATCATGTCTTTTGCAACTTTTGTTAAAGTTAAAGTTTGCTTGAGTGACACAAAAATGAGCTAGAGTTCCTCCCCTCTAATGTTTGGCAGAGGGCTCCACTCACTCAGCATCAGAAATCTGTGAATGTCACATTCACAACACAATCTGTCGACAGTATGTCCATCACATCCAACACACATGCTGCTCATTGCTCAGTAACCTTTTATTTGTTAAAAAACACACACACTAGTCTGTTAGGAATGCATGTTATTGCTGCTCAGTTAACTACTTAGTAAGTAGAAAGTAAATTATCAATTGCAAAATGAGTCAATTTTATATTGTGGCATTTGTTGAAAACATACTGGTACTACAGATGGCTAATTAAATTCCAATTTCTAATGAAAAGATGTTAGATCTCCATGCACATTTCATAGCTACATAATAATACAGTTGAAGAGCTCCTTGATGGATGAATATTTTAAGATTCTCAAAGTTAGTTACTCTGAAATTAATGCTCACTCTGGCATTGAGTGAGTTTAGGCCTATATTTAGCAAGTACATTTTTACTCTAGTAAACATATTTCCTAGTTAGCTGTGGTTTAAGATGAAGCTATGCAAAAAAATCATCCTTTTAAAGCATGTCAGTTAATATGTGTGTGATTTTCAATCACTGGTGTTGATTTAAGTGTTGACTTAACTGTGAACTTATACTTCTGTTAGTTGTTCCTGACAAGTGTCAACAGGTAAAACCACTCCCATTCATCCAGTTTGTACGAAATCGAGCAACAGTTGAGGCTCTGTTCAAGTCACAAAACAGAATTCCACTGTGAACACACAAATTAATTAATCTATTCTCAAAACTGTAATTTGCAGAAACCACTATGCTTGATTTCAGTGTATTTAGATAACAAGAGCAAGTTTGATGTGTGCAATGCTTGCCTCAGAAAATTATTTGTCTCG